>JAKKPZ010000317.1:0-56428 GCA_022814885.1 Ditylenchus destructor
GTGGAAAGATCTGCGAAGTGAAAAGGGCAAAAGCGTCGAAAACAGAAAAAAAGCAATTGAGAGGAGCTATTCAGAAAAATGTACCAGCTCTGCAATCTCGTCCTGGGCCTTCAACGGCAACTGTCCGAACCGCCCTCAACATCACACGTTGTGCAGTGCAAAATGAGTCGAATTCCATCATTGTATCGGGTCTTGATCTGACATCCTTGGGCGCACAGTGCGCGGCGAAAGTTAAGGAGTATTTCCAGAAATTTGGCAAAATCATTTCTGTAAGTAATTTACATATATTATTTCTTGTATTCCCTATCCTAAGCTTGTTCTCGAGTCACCGTTATTCGCGTAAATGCCGCCTTTAGGCAGGTTGATCCCCATCGGGAACGTTACTCCCGAACAAGTTTAGTTTTAACCCCCTACCCCGATAACCATCCAGTATCATAATTTCATTATGATATGTCATACCATATATTCTCTTCGTTTTCTTTATAGTGCAATTCAAGTAATGTAAAAACAATAAAGTTTTGGGTTATTTCGAGTGGTCGTTGTTCACCCTGATAGTGTGACGTTTTTTGGCTAATATAGAATACTTCCGAACAAGCTTAGGTTTAATTTTACGCTTAGGTAGCTTGATAAAGTAAGGGCCGAATTTCGGTGTCAGACATAAGCGCCCCAGCAATCTCTAATTTAGGCCAATAGATCCAAGCATCATAAACCGACAAACTAACGCCTAAAAATCATTTTTCTACGATTGCATTTCTAACATTGCATTTTTCAGGTAAAAACGAAAATTTTGGGTGAAAAATCGAAATGTTTAGAATGTATTTCAAAAATTGAATCCTTTTACCTAGTATCCAAAAGTACTCTGAGGGGTTTTGTTAAACATTTTTGGGGCCCTTGCCCGAGCGATGTCCTGTTTTATCTTGTCCTATTCCTAAAATTATGTACTTTTAACAGCGACTAAGCTTGCTGAATATCGCAAGAATGCACTGCCTTTCCTTTGCTCTGCGAACTTTGCCCGATAACCAGCTAGTATCAGAATTTTTAAATTCATAAATTTAGGCTACACTCTTCTCGGACACCGAAGCGACTATAAAATTCCGAGATTCAAGTTCAGTAGAAAAATGCTTGCAAACAGGCACAATAAAAATCGGCGACAGAGAATGCAGAGTAACTAGATCGCCATTTCCGAATAGTGCAACACTCAGCAAAAAAATCAGAAGAAAATGCCTTTACCACAAAACAAGCCTAGTGCATCAAAGAAGAACACATCTCTTGCACCTGTGCCACCTTATCCATGGCAGCAGAACACTGGTGGGAGATTCTTGGAAACGTTAGGTGGAGCTTTCCATCTTAATAAACTTTTCGGAAAAGTTGTGACCATTCTGCTTACAAATGATTTTTGGGGAACAAGAAAATTAAAATTTATTAACTCATCGAACTTTTGACCACATAGTGCCAAATGAGAAATGTGTTTCATTTTTGGTAATTGGTAAGGGACTTTAGAAACTGAATTTGTTCCAGAGTAAAGAGTGTCCCCATTAATCATATTAATATCTGAAATAATTTTTGTATTTTCAGATCCGAAACAATCATACCATGCTGGCTTGCAGTCGCGCAGCGAAAGGCCATATGTAATGCCTCTCAACGCCGTCAACTTTAACGCAGATTCAAATTATTATCATACGTCTGGTGATTATGGCTCTGGAGAATTGTGGGGACAATCAATGTCCTTCGGAAGCTGCTCTTATCCCACATACTGAGGTGATCATTAATTAAAATATAAAATACATAACATATTCAACTTTTTTTAAACCACTTTGTCCAAAAATATGCCAATTCGCTCCTTCCTTCATGAGTAAAGACCGGATTTTTACAACGTTGAGGAGAAAGTTTTGGGGGGTTGGTATATGAAATTTTTGTAGGGCCCTGTGCCGCACTCAAAAGGAAGCATATGACAATGTGGTAAAATGGGAAATGTAGCTGACGCTTTGTATTTTATTTTTTAATAAAAGCTTTATTTTATTAGTTTGAATTTATAAAAATACCAGTGCCAATCTGAGACCACCTAAATTTTCGAATTTTTACAAAGAATACTCCTCCTTGACATTTCCATTTTATTTCAACGGCCGGAGGAAATATTTTCTGAATAATAAAGTGCAAGTGTTTGTCTTCTAGTTTGTACAAGACAACTCCCGAGAAATGATCAGAAGAACGAAAAAAATTGGTTTATTTCGGGGAACCATTGTTCGGTGAAATCGCCTTTTTTCCAGTATTCAAAAGCCTTTTTCTTCCCAAAAATCTGCAAACCAATAATAACCAATTCCACAGTTGAGTAGTACTAAGTCTCAGCTACAAACCTGCTTAGGAAAGAAATTTTCATCATGCACATGTTTCAGAAATATTTGAGAGTTTGTCCAAAAAACCTGGATTTTTGCATTACAGTAACCAAAATTTCCAGGTTTTTTGGACAAACTCTCAAATATTTCTGAAACATGTGCATGCAGGGCCCGACCGTCATGTAGGTAAATCCGGTAATTACCGGGAGGTCAGCTTTTGGAACAAGCACCCCTAAGAATGCCTCAAAAATAAATTCACAAAAAACAAAAGGGTCCCCCCTTTTGTTTTTGAAAAGTACCGGGGGCTCAAAATTCCTCACCGTCGGGCACTGTGTGCATGATGAAAATTTCTTTCCTAAGCAGGTTTGTAGCTGAGACGTAGTCCTATCGTACTGTGTAATTGGATATTGTCGGTGAGCAGAATTTTTGAGAGAAAAGAACATCTGAATACTTGAAAAAGTGCAATTTAAGCGAAAAACGGGTCCCCGGTGTAGGCAAATTTTTCTCGCTCTTATGATCATTTCCCCGGAGTTTGACTTGTACGAAATAAAAGACAAACACATGCAATTTATTATTCAAAAGTAACCTCCACTTGTCCTTGAAATAAAATGGAAATGTCAAGGAGGAGTATTCTTTGTAAAAATTCGAAAATTTAGGTGGTCTCAGATTGGCACTGGTATTTTTATAAATTCAAACTAATAAACTAAAGTTTTTATTAAAAAATAAAATACAAAGCGTCAGCTACATTTCCCATTTTACCACATTGTCATATGCTTCCTTTTGAGTGCGGCACAGGGCCCTCCAAAAATTTCATATACCAACCCCCCAAAACTTTCTCCTCAAGGTTGTAGGTTGTTACACTGCCTGGTATGCTTAACCACTGTCTGTCTTCAAAGATAGCACAAAAAGGCACTCTCTTTTAACCTATTTTTGATCACTAAATAGGTTGAAAAGAGTCTTTGTTCTAGAAAGCCTCTTTCCCTTTGTGGGCAGTAAGCAGAAACGTCGATTGCGTTCGACGTTTCTGCTTACTGCCCACAAAGGGAAAGAGGCTTTCTTCGATACGGGGTACGTACCCCCGGTACCCCCCCTGGCTGCGCCACTGCTCTAAGTTCTAAGTGCTTACTTTATGCTCTAAGTTCCCTCTCATTCCAAGGGAGAAGGCCGGACGCTCCCGCGACCGGCCAGGTGTGTGTAACGACGCAAAAGATTTTCCTGGCCTCGTGAGAGACCTGGTGAGAATAACCCGACCTCGTGAGAATTGATCCTGAATAAGACGTCAGATTCGGATTCAGCACCATCGAAATTCCCCAAGTGCAAAAAAGGGATATGCCAAACACTCCGTTTACAAGAACTTCGTTTTATAAACGAGCTTGAAAATTCAAAAGAGTTGAATTCAGCTATGGTCATAGTAATATCCTTGATTTCTTATATGAATAATACGTTTTCCGAATTTTTAAATTCTATTGATAATGGTACACGTATGACAACAGAGTTTACTGATATAGCAAAGCGAGCAAACAATTTATATACAAACTTAATGCAAAACTTTGTTTTTAATAATAATACATTGGCCATCCTCCATAATTCGGCATATAGTTAGGCATACCGTTGAACATATTATTGTTGTAGTTCTGCACCGCAGACACATAGGTCCATGTTCCGAGCCAGCCAAGACCTAAAAATTGTTCAATAAAATTTGCGATAAAATTAATATAGAAATATACCCAAAGCCCCTGCGATAAGCAGAGCGTTCTTTTTTCCATCAGAAGTTTTTAATTTCTCCCATTTTTCTTTCAGCCAGTTTGTTAACCGTTTTCGACGACGAAGTGGCAGTTCAGCGTCAATAAGCAAGTTAGTCCGAGGAACGTCATCTTCCGTGTTGTCCCTGAAACGGCAAAGTCATCAAAACAAAAGTTTAGCCTCAAATATTTTATGTGTTTAGCTTTTATTTATCAAGCAAACGTTTTAGAAATAAGCCAAAAATTCCAGGAGTATTTTGATACACTGAATATTTTCCATAAATATCACTGACATTAAAACCCGTAAAATGCTAATATACCACGCTCATACTCTATTCATGAGTTCCCTTTAATCAACTTGCAAAATCAGTCAAACAACACCAGTATTGTGTACTCCATAAAAGTGCTGCCAGGAGGAACAAACATGCCCAACCCACTGCAATATAAACATTTCTAATATGAAGCATGAATAATAAGTCTTGCAGACGTTAGTGACGTTATAACTTATAAGTTATAAGTTATAACGTCACTAACGTCTTGCAAGACCGAGATCATTTGAGTATTCGAAAAATTGTTTGAAAATTTTCAAAGTCCCAATAATATTTATAGGGCTGGTATTCAGTTATATGCTTAAACTATTTAACTTTACATAACTTGAAAAGAAAAAACTTAAGAGTTAAAGATAAGCGCTGTATATATGGAATAGCTTGTGAACATGGTGGGGAAATTCGATAAATGCAAAGGAAGGCTTCATCGAAGCTTTATCGAAGTTTTCTAGTAAGCGCGAATCGCCGGCCACTATTTCCTGCTGTTTCCCAGCTGCGCGCATTCGTTTCCCTTGTTGGAAAGACAACAACGAATGCGCGCAGCTGGGAAACAGCAGGAAAAAGTGGGCGGCGATTCGCGCTTACTAGAAAACTTCGATAAATCTTCGATGAAGCCTTCCTTTGCATTTATCGAATTTCCCCACCATGCTTGTGAAGCGAAAATTTTTATGCAAATGTTATTATACTGTTTAAGGCATTTCAATGACAATTTGGCACCTAGTCTATACGTATTTACAACTCAAAAACTTACTCATAATAAACATTCCGCGGTGGAAATATGTTTGCTGCCTTCGGATCAGGACTATTCACAACGCTCGGCGGCTGGGAAATGGTTGAAACTGACTCATCAGTGTTCAGTATTCGTTTTCCATGGTCGGAACCATGAATATACGACCAGTCGTGAATTGCGTGGTCATTCCACAGTGGTTCCGTTTTTCCTGAAGTTTCTGTTTACATTACTGAATAAAACACACACTAAGTTTAAACTTACCTGCCTGAGACGAAAATAGACCGTTCGGAAACCCAAAAATCGCAGACTGTACCGGAAATGTGAAAATGGCAGAAATAATAACAATATATAAAATTTTGTGGGTCCATTTAATAGCCATCACTCTCGCACATAATCTGAAACTCACGGGTTTTCTACGGATTTCAATGGAGTATATGTATATATTATTAGTGAAAACTTTCATTACAATTTGCATCGCATAAAATAATTTAGGAAAAATTTTCACTCCATACACCTCATACATTATCAATATCTTGGACACCGAGTGGCCTCAGCCATATTTTCTGTGTTTCGGTATGCGAAATCTAATAACAGCCATTTAAAAAAAAAAACGAGAAAACATACACGCGCTTATAAAGTACATTTAAAATATCAATATGACCTTTTAAACAAAGGAGTGTAGTTTACGATTATCTAAGCAATGAAGGAAAGCTAATGTACAGTACACAAGTAAACGTTTCATTGTCTCAAAATCGGAAACAGAAGAAGAAAAGTTGCAAATAAAGAAATCGAAATCGGAAACAGAAGAATAAAACAAGCAAATAAAGAAATCGGAAACAAAAGAATAAAAGTTGCAAATAGAGTCATCGTTTTCATTTTCACACTTATACCTTTTTAATAAATCTTTCTTCAAATCAATAATGCATTCAGCCGCCATTAAAATTGTCTTTTTTTCTGTCAACCTGCCAAGTTCATTTGCTATTTTGCTTTTTAAGTCGCAGGGTACCCGAGCTAGGGCTAGTTGATCAATAATTTGGAGCGCGCGCTTGAGTGGGACACACACCTCGCCATTAAATTTTGTATGTTTCTCTAACATTCTCTACATCTTGTGCGCTACACACATCACATCTGACGTCAGTTGTCCGTTATAAAAAGAAATATTTATTATTAGATGTCTTAGGAACAGTAATTATAATACGACATAAAAATTTGGCACAATGTTTTAGTTGGTAAACAAGAGCGAAGCGTAAAACTATAAAATGTCATTTTACTTTAAAAATGCTAAAAACGAAATTTTAAGTAAAGAATCACATTTTGCAAAAAATTCTAATTTTTTAACAGATGTTCCTCCTGTCTCAGGATACACCATTTTTCGAAAACTGCATAAAAATAACCCCTGGATCTAAAGTCATGGCCACGGCCTTCAAATGTTCGTTTCCGCGCCAATTCATTCCAGATAAATTAAGTCGGGTCTTTCTATTTGGCCGAATTATAACTGACGCAAAAATATTTTGACACAAATTCGAATTTTTTCTACTAATTTTTCTTATTTTGGCCAACTTTTGGGAGATTTTGTAAAATTAACGAAAATAGCAAGACTATTAGAAAAAATTCAAATTCGCTTCGAAAAGTAGGTTTTTGATTGAAAATTTAAAATTTTTCGTGAAATTTTAGAAAAAATTCTTATAACTTTCAAATGAATAAGTAGTACCATTATGTTTACCGCCGACATTATCACCGAATTCATTCCGGATAACCGAATTTCCGGACAAGTGTGTGACCGGGCAAACGAATTTATACTGTAGCTTATTATATTTTTATCATTTCGGCACAAAAATAACCTGACAAAAAATATGTTTTTGGGATAGTATCACTGAAAGCCTAGTATCTTACGTACCAAAAATGTTATAAGACGCACGGGTTAAACAAGTTATGAGGAAAATAATGAGGCAAATATTTATTTTTTCTCATTTATCTTTTTTATAGTGACATTTGCTATTAGAAATTGCCATTAACTTCGGGGAGTTAAGAAATCGGTTGACAGGTCTACGACAAAATTTGATTTATCTACCTTGAGAATTTAATAACGAAAATTGTACTTTGCTTTGTGGGATAATCATGCTGAAGCAAATTGGCGTTTCCCTTATTTTGCGTTGTGTGTAAATTATGCTCACCTGGGACTTACTCATTTTTTGTTACTATAGAATATTTGAAACACCAGCCATATATCATTCATCATATCGTCAAACATATGTGGATATTTCTTGATTCGGAAATAGCAACAGGTTGTTGCAAACCGTTTGGATGTTTTCTATTTCAAATAATATCTAGTTAATATTTTCTATCATGAGGAAATATACATTTCTACGAGACCGCGCTTCTCATTGTTTGAATACTAGTGGAAGTCCAATTTGCGCGGCGCAGAGTCCCCGCAACCAGTATGCCCGTGTCCGCTATTTACAACCGAATGGTTCCATGCCCCCTCGCCTCTACTTTCCACGCGGTGTTTATGTAAACAGGTTGAGAATGAGAGGCAAGGTTGTTGACAAATAGCAATGAGAATGAGAGACAACTATCAACAGAGAGGAAGGCTGTTGACTCCTTTAGACAAACATTCCCCTTCCCTATGTTAGCGCCGCACCTGCCCACAGTGGATACTCAGTCTCGTAACTTTCAATACAATGTAGGGATCGGGCTGTAGAATTACTTGTAGCTTAGTTTTGCCAAACCAAGCAACTTCCCTAAGTTACATTTCCACAGGCTTGCTTAAAAGTGGGTGTGACGCACAGAGAATGGAAAACTAGTATAATTCCGTAAAATGTCCTTCGCGCATCATACATTTCTTGGTAAAACGTGACCAAAAGTCTATAAGTTATTTTTTATTCCTCTAAATATTAATAATAGCAATTGTGTTTCAGTATTTGTAGTTCTATACAGTTTCATAACCTTTACAGTTCAGTGTGATAAAGATAGCGTATTTTGCTCAATACTTTCTCAATCTTTGACCATAATTCTTGTGTTTGTCAAAAAATTAAAATTTTAGACAATATGTCGAAAAATGTGCTTTTAATTTAGCTCAAAAATAGCTTGTTCTAGACTGCGTAAAAATTATGACCCATGGAAAAATGCCAATCCTGGTACATGAGATATAAACAACGTGAAAAATTCACTTGTAAATTTCTAACTGTAATTTGAATCTTAGGCATTATCTGAAAATCTTAGCACGCTAATTGTACGCCATATAGCTTTAAAAATTTTTTAAGCTTCCTATCAGCACGTCCGTACGAACATTTTGAGCTATCACTTGCCCCGAAAACGATTGCGCAAGGGTTCCAACGGCCAGGTTACGGAGCGACAGCTTTTGCTTACTGGGAGGAGAGGTCAAATATGGTTAATTAAACCTAATATTTAAATTAAAAATAATACCTAGGTAAAAATGAACTTGAAGAAAAGTAGAAGAGTAAGGCAAATGAATCCTTTTTTATTCCGGTTTAAATCTAGAATCGAATCTGAATAGAAATGAAACCTGGTTAATACATTTTTTAACTACATAAATTTCCTTACACTTGTCATAAATTAATGTATGTTATTTTATATATTGTGTTTTCTATTGTATATTTACATAAATATGTAAAAACTTTATCCTGATATGATGTCATGAAAACGATACATATGTTGAAACGTAGCAAACTATATACAGTATAAACGTAATTTTTGGGATTTGAGTAAATACTGTAGAAAAGAGTACATGTCTGAGCAAATGCCGGATAGAGTGATGTCCCAAACGTCGATGTCCCTTTCATCCTTCTGTTTCCTGAAATTTTTGATTATTCACTAGTAATTATTACTCCTTTGGGCAAAAGTATCTTGGCGAAAGCATAAAAACAATAATCTAAAAATTCCATATTTTCGATCAAAAAACTTCGGAAGTTCAAAATTTGAGAATCTTGGAAAGCATGTCAGAGTCAACAGAAAACACAACACAACGGCGCCGGACGCGACAGATTGTGTGAAAACTTCTCCCCGGATTTCCTGGTCGACACCTACCCCCTAAATCGACCCCGGGGAGTTCAAATCCGGGCTCAGATTTGGGGTGGTCCCGCCACGAAAGTTGGGAAAATCGCATTTTCGGTACAAAATGGCCCAAAAATGACCATTTTTGACGCGTTACGTTAAAAATAATTGCAGATTCGGACTCAGCGCATCAAAAAACCCTAAAAACACATTTTGCTGACATTCCGAAAAAAATTTCATTTTTTGGCCATTTTTGACCATAGGGGGGACCACATGGATTTTGAAAAAAATCGATTTTTTGAAAATGTGGAAAATTTTTTTGCAATGAGTGTTTTTAGGGGTAATTCGATACGCTGATTCCGAATCTGCAGTTAGTTTTAACGTAACGCGTCAAAAATGGCCATTTTCGGACGATCTGCTGGGGGTTTTTCGTCTCAAGTTCGAACCCCAGGTCGGCCAATCAATTTTTTTCTCGCGAAAATACCGAATTTTCTTAAAAATAATCACAAATTCTTGTTTTCCGGACCACAATTGATTAGAAATTTGGAATCGTAAAATGAAATACCATCAATACTAATTTTCTGGCACCATTTCGTGATAATTTTCGCCCAAAAACGTCAAAAAACGCAATTTTTCCAATTTTCGTGGCAGGACGACCCCCGATCTGAGGTCAAATTCGGATTCGCCGTATCGAAAAACAGTATACTCCCAAAAAATTTTATGAAAAAGTAAAATTTTAGGTGTTGCTCGATCATATTGTACAAGTTATTAAATATCAATCCATGTGATTATTATTTCTAAATCGGGTCTCAAAGTTGACCCATTTAACACTGAAAAACGCAAAGTGTACCAACTTTGAAGCCCAAAATATCAATAATAACAATACGGACGAATATTTCACCCACCAGGTATGATAGAGGAACACTTCAACTTGCTTCCTGGCAAAAAAAATCACTAACATCCTGAAATTTGATTTTTGCCTGTATTTCTGGTTCACACTTTTTGTCGCCTCCTTCAGCCTGTGGCGCCGTCGTGACAACTAATGAGAAAAATGTATCCGTTATTTTTTAGTTTGGCGGTGCAGCATCACCTCAGATTGCCTGCCCTGCTGCTTTGTCTATGCGAATTATGAAGTAGATTTAACCTCTCAGATACTGGTTTTAAAATCTTAAAAAGTTTACCGTTACTGCGGTTTTCCTGCGTCTTCGTAGGCTTTATCTGCGCCCTCCTTTACAGCCACGCAGTAAGCATTGGATTCCAATTTTTGGCAAGATTCATCGCATTTACCCAATGAGTCATCCACGCAATCACAGAATTTTTTATCGCAGTTATCCTTTCCTAAACTTTTCAAGTTATATTACTGCAGGAAATTAACCGTAAAACTACCTTCTTGATTTTTATAACAGTCATCGTGAGCCTTGCAGCAATCATTCACCGTATCTAAAAATTATTTGATTAATTTTGTTACAGTTTAATTTCAATACTAGTGGAGCGCCGCAGCGGTCGCTGCGCTAGGGAAAGCCTTATTCAGGGATGTGAGCGCCGCGAGCGTCGGAAAAACTGGTTTGTTCCAAGCAACATCCCGCCCGGTAGTAACATCCCGCCCGAGAAAGTTCTGACCTCGTGAGAGACCTCGTGAGAATAACACGACCTCGGGAGAGCAAATCTCGAATATGACGTCAGATTCGTGAACAGCGCATCCGAAAAACTTCCTCTAGTATTTAGGATTACCTTTGCACTTCGGGCAACGAAGCGTAAGCTCGATTTCCAGAGCCTTCATCTGAGCTGCGTTGGAAGAAGCGCCGCAGTACCATTGTGGATTGTTGTCGGTCAAGAAACTTGGAACTCCGGGCAGAGCAGGAAGTCCCCAAAAGTGGAATCCATCCAAGGATACTAGGAGTAGAAGGATGGGAAATCCGACAAACGCTGACATGAGTGACCCTAAATTCAGTTGTGAGTGAAACAATTCGTAATTTTATTATTATTTTTTTTTATTAATTTTTTTTATTAATTTTTTTATTAATTTTATTATTATTAACTTTATTTTTACCGCAAACATATGATGGGATAATTACTCAAATTTCGCTTTTACTTTTTTGGTAACTACTACAAAAAATTTAAGGCATATAAATTTAGTGGACAATTATAAATATTTTTGCTAGAATTTTAAACGAACATATTTTTACACTGAGTGCATTTTAACGCAAATTTAATTATAGAGAAAATAATAAAATACTTGAGAACTATATAATGAAAAAAAATAAGAGTGATATATTTACCGTTACTGCTCGTTATTTATACATTTTTACCAGCAAGTATATTTTATTTTGAATTTAATTTGAAAATGCATTGCCAGATCGATTGACATTGACGGTGCACTCGACCTTGCCGCCGTAACAGTATTTCTCGCCGCCACGCGCAATACTGCACCTGAGGGTACCTACCTACTCCGTGGTTATAGTCAATAATGTAGAAATAGTGCGCCGATTGGAGATTCGTACATTCGGAAAGAGAAAATTGCACTCAATTTCGCAAACTAACAAGTGCATGTCATGCCATGTCATGCCATTGTGTGTGCCAATTTTAGATTTCTTTTCGGCAATATCAAGACGCCCGGCTCTGCTTGTCTAACCTGCATGACTCCTTTATACTCCATCCTATCACACGTTCTTTTTTTGGCTTGTGTTTTGAACAGCGAATGCGACGTCTTTTACTCTGTCTGCATATTTCCTCTTCTGTTACCATTGTCTTTGCTCTTTACCATTGACTTGCTTGTTGTCATCGCACTCTGTTTGAACGCGGCAGTGCCCATGCATTGACTATGACAATTTAACTTCGGCTCCCTCAAGAGTGCTTGGACACAATTTTTTGAAAATTTTCCTTTAGCCAACTCAACGCTACCGTTGGGTCATCCCAAATTTTCACCTTGACAATATGTACCCACCCACGTTCGGCTCTGCTCTCCCTGTCCGTGTGTTTTCGTGTACCCCATATTTGGCGCAGTTTTCGATTTTTTTACTGCACTTGAGTGAGGTACGTGTTAATCAATTCTATCTCTATGCCATTTTCTGACTTCTGAGAACCAATGACAGAATTTTCGTTTTTAGAACGGCAAAAATATTTTTTTACAGTGGCAGTTTCGCTGGGAAATTTTGGCTTGGAAATTTTCGCCACTCCATGTGTATTCTGCTCTAATCTTTAATTTTTATTTTTTATTTAGATTTAGATTTTATCTTATCTCATCCTAACATAATTAGCATCTGATCTCATATATTTTTTTATTCAAATGATGATAAAAGTTTGTATGAATTTGTAGCCCGCTAATTTTTTTCTGGAATTAATGCTATTATTGCGGGAAGTAAAATAATAAATACGAAAATCTGAAAATATGTAAATTCTTCTAATTTTCGGCATCAAAACTGACAGCCAAACATGTGAGTGCGCATTGCATTTTTAATTAATCCACTCTACCTAAGGTTTTGAAAATCTGTGGATGTCGCAAAACTTTCTGCCCTTATGGAATACGTCATTTTCCTCAAAGAAACTAATGCTTAAAAAAGGGGAATTACCCAGGTGGAAAAAATCCTTTTGGGACACTTGCAATTTTCCCCTAACGCTCGGTTTCCGAGTATCCCATTTTGTAAATGAATAAGCAATTATAATAAGGCCGGGACATTTAAATGAAAGTCAAAAATTTTGGGAAATTGCAACTTTCTCCCGTTCGCTCGGTTATGGCCGAGTGATACGTCATTTTGTAGCTCTCCATGAGAGAAGACGAATGACGTATCAATCGGCCGGAACACGGCACGGGAGCGGGAGTTATGCCCAGGTGGAGTTAGCGGCGAAGCCGCTGCGCATAACTCTCGTCTCATACTAAAAGGGTGAAAATTCAGTGAAATAGCAAAACTTGAGCCCTAAAAATACGTGTTTTCCGAAAGATAATTCTAATGCTTAAAAACGAATGCCCATTTTTAAAACATCCATGATACTTGTCTAACTCCCTAACGCGCAATTTCGAGTATACATTTAAAAATGAATAACGCAATTATATAAGCGACATTTAAATGAAAGTCAACAATTTTGAAGACAACATATCGTCTGACGTTAGTCAACCTCTTACGGATTTGCAGCTCCTTTGGAGCCGAAAGAAAAATAACCGCGCTATGGGTTAGCGGATTATATAGCAGGGATATACTATAATAAAGAGTATGATTTTTTTCTATAATCGCTTTTTACAACATGATACTGTAAAAATTTCATTTCTCGACTGCGTTCCTTTTTCATTAAAGTGCATTTACGTGACATATTCATATTCGTCTTTCATTTTTTTCTCAAAACTGAAAGCAAATAAAAAAATAGTTTGACTTGAGTTTTCTCAACGCACCCTCTGCCGTTTCCTGCTATGTAAACTGCCTGTCGCGTGATGTGGCCCATCAGAACACACCACTTGAAATAATACACAAGTGCGAAGCAGGAAAAGGTATCTCTCGTGCATCTCTCGTGCGCTGAGGCCCTGCCTCCCTGGTGTACTTTAATTTGTGTAGCTTTCCCCAAGTTTGGTTTTATTTCATATCCCAGTTCTATAAAATCTGACAATACCTATAACATGACTTCTTCTAACCCAGAAGCAATGAGGCGTTTTTGAGAATGCATAATTTTGGAAAAAGTGGCCAAACCAGAAAAATGACCTAGTGAGCAGAAAATACATCAGCCATGTCAGAATCAAGTGTATATGATTTTTGGAGAACTTCGCTAAAATTTTTCAATTTTGAACGACAGCCTTCATTCGGAAATATTCCTTTGAAAAGCATTGTGTAAGAAAGATAGTAGATCCATTATTTCAAGACCTTCTACCTAGTATTACTTTTTTATTCATAACATAACATTTTTTCTTCATTATACGATTGTGTATAAACTATGTTTTGCAATCAAGCTCCTTTTTGGAGGCCGTTCACGTGAAATATTCGCACTCGTTCGTTTCCAATATCTTTTTCAAACGGAAGAAACTGTGAAGGAAAACGTTTATTTTGGGCAATTGATTTCTACTCATTCAACGCCACCATTCTGTCATTTGATTCACATGATGTCCCTTTCATAATATCAAGATACGGTTCTCCCTGCACAGAAGCTCTACCTTACTATCACTTTCAACACTTCCTTTTTGTTTCGTACTGTTTCATTAGATGAATGAGATAAGAGAGTGTTTGATAAGTTTAGGCTCTGGTGCTAAATTATGTTAAACCTCATCCGTTAATTATTTTCAAACCTTGAGCAAATTTAAATAACAAGAGCATACATTGTAATAATCGATCATAATCTGAAATGTTATAGAGGCTATCCGATGCACCCGATCACTAAAGAGTACACTGTCTATTTATTCATCTCTCTCATCATCACAACTCAATTTACTGAAGGCTTAAATTGGCGATCTCCATTTTGGCGATCATCTGTGACGGACAAGGAGAAGCCTTCACAGGGCGCTCAACCGACTGCGGGTAAGACCGAAACTCATCCTCAGTCAACTCCTGGAGAAACCAAACCACAAAATCAAACACCTCTTACAGCGGACTCAGTCAAGCATGTGAAAGTTGTAAATGAGCAGGTGGAGGTAAAGACACATACCGAAACTGAGATTGTCGCTGGAAATGGAAAAGATGAAATTATAGCAGGTGGGAGTGATACTGATCAGTTGGAACCGGATGTAACTGATAAGGGTAAGCGGTCTTGTTTTTGTCAAGCTAAATTAAATGAACCGGTATTAAATCTTTACAAGACAATTTGTCATAAAAAACTGGTGAATGACTAATGAATTATATAGTTACTAGCTTCAGGGCGGCAAAGCGGTGAAAATAATTGTATGTGAAAATTTTTTAAGAAATATTGTGAAGATTTTGCTTTGGAAAGTAAACATATAACTTTAGAAACGGAGGAATTGCCTTCACAGACCAAGTTTCGTAAAGTTATCGGGGACGTGCTCGATCTACTTAAGAAGCAGCCTAGTTATACAGCGGAAATGAGCGAGAGCAATGAGAGGGTCAACTTCCTCTTAGCTAAATATGACACTATGAGTGTTAGGGACGGTGATGCCATGGTGGAGTCTCCGAAAACGTCGAGAAAAGTGGTTACCGTAGTTCCTATGGTATTGAAGTTGTTCAGTTCAATCAAAAGTGAAAAACACGCTCAGGTAAGTGGCAATAATAAATCACGTATAAATTAAAGATTTTCAAACCGGATATAACCTCTGTCGCAGCATCGACGCTATCAGCACTATCTTTTTTTTTGCCGGCTCACTTGATTCTGTAATAGATCGAAACTTATTTTGACCAAAATATTTGTTATATGTACATACATTCTGTATTTTAAGTACTATTGAAAACTGCACTTTACATTAAAATTCACATTTTTGACGATCTAACCGCTATGAGCCGAAACTATAGAACGATATTCCCAGTTATGGACTAGGATCCACACCTGTGAATCCATTAACTAGAATCCTCCACTGGTTTGGGCATTTTAGCCGCCCTCCGCATCTACAGTGCAGGCGAGGGACGCAGATCTGAATGAACTTTCCACATGAGCCATAGTGGGGAAGTCCGTAATCTTAACCATTTAGCCATACATGTTGTGCATACACAACAGAAAGTTGTGCCCATTTTTGCAAAACACGCCTCTTTTTTGACAAAAATGACCATTTTTGTAGATAAAACGCAAAAGTAGGTCAATATTCCCGGAAATCTGTTCTAGATAGCCCATGAGGAGCAAAATGAGCTATTACACGCCACGAAAGGCGTAACGCTGAAAAAGTTAGCTTTTTGGCCCCTGGGGGTAAAGGGGGCTGTTTGCCCCTTTTGGTGTGTGCAGTGGGGTCTGAAAAAATTTTACAAACTAAACCTACCCTAAAACAGGGGTATCCCAAATTTCAGCCCATTCTGAGAGAAAAAACTTTTTGGCAACAGACATAGCCGCAGAAATGCGTCTTAGTTAGAGTAGATAAAAATCCGATCGTAGCAGTACCGTATCCCAACAGTAATCAAGTTTCTATAAACGATAAATTCTAGCAATTCCGAAAGGACTATGCATCTGAAATAAATGCTGCAAGAGTAACAGCAGAGGCAAGTGATGAGGAAGTTGATCGGTTAGCAGAAAAGTATGCTGAAATTCCAATAGAACAAGCCATGTCTGACCCCGCTATGAGAGAGATAGAACAAGACTTTAAAGCTGAAAAGCGCCAACGAAGACGAAGAAAAAGGGGCATTCGCCGGACACTGTCTAAGTGGGAGAGAAACACCACCCGATGGATGAATAAGTTTAAGTACGTCGGCATATTCTTGGGCATATTCCGCGTCAACTATACGTGCTGGCGCGCGTTTATAATGCGAGGATTTCACAAAAAGTTCGATAAAGAACGTATGGACTCGGAGGTGTCGCGCGTGTGCCATTGGCTAATTAAGTGGAGTCAGAAAGACAAACTTTACCACAAGATTCTTGCAGGTATAAAATTATAATTACAATACAACGTTGAGGAAAATATTTTGGGGTTGGCATATCAAATTTTTGGAGTGCCCTGTGCCGCACTCAAAAGGAAGTAGCTGGAAAAAGTGCGATTTAAGCGAAAAACGGATCCTCGAAATAAACAAACTTTTCTCACCCTTATGATCATTTCGCCGGAGTTGTCTTGTACTAACTAAAAGACAAACACTTGCAATTTATTATTCAAAAAGTATTTCCTCCGGCCCTTGAAATAAAATCGAAGTGTCAAGATGGCGTATTCTTTGTAAAATTTTGGAAATTTACATTGTCTAAGATTGGCATTCATATTTTAATATATTCAAACATATAAAATGAAATTTTATAACTAAATTATAAAGCGTCAGCTACATTTCCCATTTTACCACATTGTCATATACTTCCTTTTGAGTGCGGCATAGGGCACTCCAAACATTTGATATACCAACCCCCAAAACATTTTCGTCAACGTTGTAATATTACATTTTTAAAATTAAAACAAAGGCTTGCTTTAGGTTAGCAAAACCAAATTGAATTAGTGCTAGAAAATATTTAGCTTCACAAAAATTTTAGAAAATTTTTTCAGAAAAGTCTAGACATTTACTGAGAAAATTAGAATTCAATTAATTTTATCAACGCATTTTTTGCTTTCTCATCAAGGCTTGCTTTAGAAAAAATGGTATGTTTCAAAATTTGTCGTTTTTCCTAGTTTTTTCGATTTAAAAAGATTTCCGCTTTTCAATTTTGGTCCGAATTCTCTGGTTATCTTAAGAAATGGATACCAGAAAATAATAATTTTATCACCTATATCGAATTTAGGAATTGTCGGGAGCCTGTTTCTTGGTATAATCACGACCTTGAGTCTTGGAGCGTATAAATATGGCTGGCTTCTGATGCTCCTCATTGACGGTATTACTGCTCTTATCGGCGGCCTTATCTGGTCACTATCAAACGGTAAAAGAAAAGCTATCGGCAGCGAGGGTGGCACCGGTGGAGCAGTATATCAATTGCCGGCGGGATTCAAGCTAGATCCACGTGCACTCCAGAATGCACAAGGAAAGGTGAATTTCGCACAGCAGCTGGTCGTCGTCTATCAACTTCCACCTAACTTTAACTTTGAAAAAGTACCGAGAGATGCCCGATTTACAATCATCCCCTACGGCACAAACGTCAATCTTCAACCGCCGACTTCGGATTATGGTGATGTAGCCCCACTAGACCATAAGTATCGTTAATAGATGTCATCTGATCATACAAGTATTACGTGTTTAGTTTATGCTATTTGTTTTTTACTTCTGTTTCCTCGGAGTGGATCACCAAAGCCATGTAAATCTGTGTATATTCCTCTTTATTAAAGCGCTGTTTTCTGCGTCCGTCCCATTCGACTCCTTCATGCGTTTGGGTAATAGCTCAAACGATAGCCCCTGACGGGTAGATAAGGAAAACATCGACCTTAAGTTTGAGCAATTCGTTTTCGAGAGTTATGGGTAAAGACCCCAAAAATATTTTTAAAATAAAAAATATTTAAAAAATATTTTGGACTTTTTTAACTAAAATATTTTTAAATATTTTTTATTTAAAATATATTTTGCATATTTTGGGAATTTTACATATATTTTAGTAAATATTATGGCATTTTTATGGACAAATTATGCGATATTTTGGCAAAATTTTCGCGGCGGCCGAAGGCCGCCGCGAAATTCTTTTTTGGCGGAGAAATTTTACCAAAAAATTTGCCGAAAAATTTTTTTACGAAACTTTTCAAAAAATATTTTTTTATTTTACCGTTTTTTCCCAAAATTTGTTATCTTTTGTTGAATTTTAGCTTTTAATTTAGTCTGAAGTAACAATGAAGGCTAAAAAAGCAGAATTAAAGTCTAGATTCGGCAAAAAATAGCTAATTAAAAAAATATTTTTTATAAATATTTTGCGATTTTTTTAAATATTTTAATTAATTAAAACCGGAATCTAAAAAAATATTTTTGGGGTCTTTAGTTATGAGTCATCAAAGTTGCCTCAAGGCATGGGGCGTAATTCGCGATTCCCACGTCAGTTAAGAGCGAGTGATAGCTCAAACGAAAGGCCTCGAAAAGCTAGGGTTTTAGAAATTTTTAGATCCGAAATTTGTATTAGCGCTAAAACCAGAAATGTGCCTTAACGGCCAAAATAGGCCATTTTTGCTCCGCCGCGCCGGACCGTCACTCGTGTCCTACGAATCATCCAGTACAATAGTCAAGCTACCTTGAAAGCACTCAATACGGATTTGTTTTTTCGATTTTTGTGTTCTGCATAAAAAGTTAATTTTTATTCATAGAAAATTTAAATACATGAAAGAGAAATTGTTGGATTCAAACAATACATATATATACGAAGCCGATGCAACTTATATTTCGGTCAAGGAAATTAGCGTTTGTCTTAGCACAAAATCAAAATATTCTCTCCTCCTCACTAATAATTGCTCAGGCGTTATTTTAAAGCGAATACGGTAATTTATATCCCTTGACTAGTATTGTAGTGATGAAGCGAGAAGAAACAATATATAAGAGTTTTAAATTAATTTGTTTTTCTTACTTATATGGCTGATTTACGTCGGAAATGCATAATATTCCTTCTTTAATACAGGGTGGTCCAATAAAAAAGAGATATTTTGAGGTGCGTATATTTAAGGTAAGATAGGCTATTCTGCGGCTATCTACCGAAAATTTTATTTTTTCCCACTTTTTTGGCCCATTTTTTACATATTTTTGGCCGAAACTTGCAGAAAATCGTCTCAGACGACCATGCTGTTGACCACAAAGTTGCTTATCTCATCGAGTTCTTGCCGAAAAACACATTTTCTCGATGATACAAATTTTGACCAATTTTTCCGTACCATGTGATCCCCGACATGAATCCGAAAAATCGCATTTTTTGGTCAAAATTTTTATCATCGAGAAAATGTGTTTTTCGGCAAGCACTCGGTGAATTAAGAAACTTTTTCTTCAGCAGTATGGTCGTCTGGGACGATTTTCCCTGAGTTTTGGTCTAAAATGTGTCAAAAAATAGGCCAAAAAATGACTAAAAAAATAAAATTTTCGGTAGATAGCCGCAGAATAGCCTATCTTACCCAAAATTTCACGGCGGATCAGAATCTGACCTTGGTTTGATCACTTCTTCTGTAAAAAGTGGTCGAAACAGGCCTCTGAAATTTCAATTTGTATGGAAAAAGTTGCAAAGTGTGGTATATTCTGAGGGTCCGTTACCCATGAAATTCGCCGGTCACGAATGAGACCTTTTTTGCATATAAGTAAGCTCAGATAGTAGCAGTTTTTAAGATATTAACATAACTCGCGTCGTTTAAAAATTGAAGAATTATACGCCCCTGAAAATATCTCTTTTTTATTGGACCACCCTGTAGTTGTAACGGAATTCCTGTTGTGAACAATATTGTTGCACTTCAGCAAACTCCGAAAAATGGCACTGCGGTGATTCCAATCAGCTAACAGTACCCGCTAGACTATGCTGACGCCCCTTCGTGCTCGAACCATAACGGGAGATGACGTGGCGTTTGATATAGCTGTTTGTGTGACAAACGATACGTTTCTGGAACGAGCTGCTTGTGAAACGACAGTTTTCACCTTTTTGCGAAGTGAGCTGAAATGTATGCGTTAGAATATCGTCTCGTTTTATATTATTTCAGCATTAATTATTGTAACTAATAATACTGTCTATCATTCTTCATAATCCGTTCAGCTGGACCGGAAGCAGGCCCGTAACTAGGGGGGTTAGCGGGGTTGTAACCCCCCGAAATTCGGAACCTAAAAAATATCCATGGGTCCCCCCTATGGTTTTAAAAATTTTCGAGAAATTTTGAAAAATGCACCCCTAAAAATGAGTTTTTTTTTCATATCTCAACCCCCCTGAAATCTCAACCCCTTCCGAAATTTTTTTCTGGGTACGGGCCTGACCGGAAGAGAGGTTTTATGAACAAATTTAATTCTATAATCCACAATATTTTCGGATTATTTTAGAAGCGGGCAAATTTTGTTTGAATGTAAAGGGACATTTATTGATATTTTGCCTCCTTGATTCGATCATTATAAAATCCTTCAAATAATTAACTACGATTAAAATTCTTTACTCTATTTGTACCAAATTTTACCAAAAAACTCTGTATCAACAAAAACTTTAAAATTCAAGTTGACACCTGACATTTTATCGACTTGCTCGTATCGGATTAAAGAGGGTAGACTACAGTTTCTTTTAAAATGTCTTACTTGTTCATAATCATATACATCACAGGATTGACGGCGCTATTGTATACATTGAACATATTTAGGATCCAAAAGGCGTATTTGTCCTCTGGTCTGAACACCTTAAACATACAAAAAATTTTTTAAATAATTGTGAAAAAAGACATATGATTTTAGAGTAGTGACGCCAAAATGCGAGTCAAGTAAGTTAAGTCAAGTAAAGTTTAAGTCTTTTAATTTGTCAAGCCAAAAAATTGAAACATATCCACCCGCGAATCTGGAGCAAGAAAAAGGTGGCTATATAGCAGGGGTGGGCGAGACTCGAAACTCGCGATTCTCGGTATTTTTGGCAACTCGAAACCGAAACTCGAAAATGAGGCAAAAAAACCGAGTTTCGAGCCAAAATTCAAATTTAAATTTCGTGGACCACCGAAGGCGGGCCGCGAAAATTTTTGGCAAATTTTTGGAAAATTTCCTCAACTCGAACCTCGCTCGAAACTCGGTATTTTTGGCAACTCGAAACTCGAAATTTTTTTTCAAACTCGAAATCCGAACTTGAATCGGAAAATCCCAAACTCGCCCAGCCCTGCTATATAGCACTGACAAATAAGTGTTAACATTGATCAGGGTGTACAACCACTTTGCTTATTCTTGCTCCAAATCTATGTCTGACTTTCTTCCAAGCCTTTTGTTTTTAACTAGAAAAACATTGGTTGGTATCACAAATTTTCTTTGAAAAAATTAGCACAATTTTTTGACATTTTTGGGAACTTATTGTTGGATATATAGTT
This sequence comes from Ditylenchus destructor, assembly GCA_022814885.1. Taxonomy (NCBI): domain Eukaryota; kingdom Metazoa; phylum Nematoda; class Chromadorea; order Rhabditida; family Anguinidae; genus Ditylenchus; species Ditylenchus destructor. Next base: position 21,675 of record JAKKPZ010000317.1, read on the forward strand.
TAACAAAGTGATTACTGGATATGCGTAGAACAACATATTCGAGAGGAAAGAGTATGCCGTGATGGTAAACGCCTGGATCAGAATCTTGAAGTCCTGGAGGCTGGCTTTCTTTCCCAGTGCTCCAACCTTGCGCTAAAGTTCATAATTTAACAACACGACATGAAATATTTAATTTTTTAAACGTGAATTTGAAACTTTTATTATATTATAAAGCTAAAAAGTATGAGAATGCAATAAATATTATCGCATTCATTGACGAAAATATTACATAGAAAATGTGCTCTTGCATTTTTCCTGAAAAGTGTACAGAACTAAGTTAGAAGAGAAGTAAAACACTTTATCGGTATAAGATATCGAAAACCTTATATACCGTATTCCCTGTAATTTAGCCCCATGGGCTTAAATTATTCAACCTCTGAAAAATTTTGGAATTTGAATTTTCAAACTCAATTTTCTCCGATATTTTCAATGACAAAGTTTTGGCATTGGGGTTATTCTTACGTAACTCGACGAGTTCTACACGAATATGCACTTAAACACAAACAGGGAATACGGTAGTCAGTTCCTAAAAATTTTAAGAGAACATTTATGCGTTTTACTGAGCGTAATTTAACTACCAAAGGAAACAACAACCAATCCGTTACCTTTTGGTATATGACCAAAAACATTGGTATGTGGAAGAGGAACGCAATAGTAATGCCGATCAGCTCCAGATACATGGCTGCTCCGGATACCAGACCACTCATCGGCAGCTTTCCGTCGTATCCCCAAGTCCACCAACTCGGATTGTAGAGCATGGTCGACCACGGCAGTCCATTGCCGATCGCAAATAACGACGCCACGAACAGTGACACATATAGCCAGACCTTCATGCCTCGCTTGGAGAACATCCATGAATCAATGTTGGGGCATAAAAGTGCAACCATTCGATGGGAAGCGAGTACAGTGGTTACGAATGCGTAGAAGATGAACTGAGGGCAGATTCCGAGTAACTGAACCAGAAATTATACTGAATAATGGCAATCTTTAGCCATTTTTCGCAATGACTTTCACAATTTAAAAATGACTGTCGATTTCGGGAGCATATTTCCAAAAATTTAGTTTCAACATTTTGAGCTTTTCTTTAAGATAATAGCTTAAGTTAAAAATATCCATTTTCCTCACAATACTCAATTTTTCAACATGGCCGTATTTCAAACAAGCTATTTTGGGTATTACCTTGCCTCCTAACACAGACCAAGTGCATGGATATATCGTCCAAAACCCAGTGATTAGGTATATTCCCATTTGACTGCTGTCCGAATAAGCCATCCAGAGTAGAAACCTATAGGAGTTCAGTTTGTTGAGCTCTTTGTCGTGATTAATTGCCTAAAAGGGTTATTGAATTAAAAGAATAAAAATGAGTAGATTATACATATAAATTATTGAGAAGACCGCATATCTTAAGTGACGGAATTGCAAATTTTGCTCTCATTGTCATATATAACGCCAGAAGGTAAAAATTTCTTTGATCGATCGGCCAAGTTATACTTCGATGGTCTCAACTTTAGAAAATTTAGGACAGAAAAGCTTTCTCAGAACAAATAAATGGACTTTTAAAAATCATTGCCAAAATTCCGCGGTCAAAATTTAAAAATGTTGGGTGATTACTTTATCACAAGCACTTACTCTTATCACGATGACATTGAGTGAGAAGATGAAAATTGCAGATAGAATGAGGCTCAGTCCGACTATTGTGTTCTCAGTCTGCGAATTTGTGGTCATAAGCAGCACGTTTATGTCATAGTCGGTGGAATTCGTCGTCGCATTGGCAGGCATTCTTGCGATTCAGTCAAGACAAACGATTGGCGATGTAACAACTATAATAACAATAAAATGTAAATAAATAGGGATTAACAAGATTAGTTTCTGAGTAACAGGATAATTGTATTTTCCAGCTAGAAAAGTGTTCGCGTTGCTCTAAATCGAATTACATTCAATAACTTTATTAACCGTTATTATTTATTTTAATCGAGTTAGACATCGATTTACGCGCTCTCTGCGCATTTGGTACGGAACTGGGCTTCAAGGGATTTTCGTATCAACATAGCATTTTTTACCCGTTCTATGACTTTACATGCTATGAGGAGGCTGGTGAGCTAAGGTACTAACCACTGGGTAAAATGAATTCCAGAGACACTACATTTGTCTTGCGGGATCCCAACGCCGTTCAAGTTACTTCACGTTCATACCGTGAGCTCCATGCATAATTCCTATCTGACCCCTAAAATTGCTAAAAATCGCGGAAAATCACATTTTTATACATGTTTAGGCCTTTTTATATCTGTTTTTTGTATCGTCAATACTATTACCCCACGCACTCTAAACTTTTGTACTATGATCCTCAAGCTATGCAAAACAATGAATTGATGCCTTATGTAGGCCTTACTTAATAACAACAACAGTTATTTTCGGAAAACGAAAAGTAAAATAAAGAAAAAAGTGCACTTTATAGCTGGTTCTGATTTCATCCGAAACTAAATGTTTAATGAACGGCAAATGTTGCGGGGGAGTCATGTGCTGAGGGTAGATGCAGGGTCCCACGATACACAATGTTTGCATTACTTTTGCACGAGTCATTCATAAAACTTTTATGAACCTTCTAGAAACTTCTTGGAATTGTCGTGAGACATGTATTGAAAATTGCTATTACTGTCGCTAACAATTGGTAATTTGACTTATAGAAAAATTTCACATTGTCGCAATTTCCGCTCAAATTTGGATTTGAAATGCGAAAAGTTCTCACAAAGCTATATATTAATCAAGTTAAAAAAGTTAGCAGAAAACGGAAAATGTACCGAACATTTGGGAAAATGTGCTATGATATCGGCTCTCCTTGTCAATAAGAAGAAAAAAAATCAGGAAAGTTGGTAAATGAAAATAGATTTCATACGTCTTTCTTGTAAGCGATTATCGAACAAAAATGGTTCGCATAAACATGAGTTAATCGGCTTTGTCGAAGGCAAACCAAACTACTTTTTAGATTTTATTATAAATTTAGGATGTTGTAAAAGAAAATTTATCACAATTTTTCCACTGTCTCATACTTGATGTCACACTTTTATAGCCTTTTTGAACTTGAATATCCTTCATTTTTAATATAAACATGAGTTAAACACGCCGATTTTATCAGATTTTTCCTACGAGTTTGATTCTTATTATACTAGTAATTATTTGCAAATTTTCTGAATTTTTTCGAATTTTTCATAACTTTCCTTTTCCTGTATCAGCAAATGTTGTGTAGTATCGTGTGATGGGTGCAGAGTTAGAATCCCACGATATACAATTTTTGCCAGAAATGAGAGATCTTTCAGAAAATTTTGTGTAACTGATTTCTTGGAATTGAATAGAACAAATATTGGAAATTGTTATTGGCCGGCTTGTTATTAGCGCTTATATTGAATGGTTTTATTTCAACAAAACACTACAACACATATTGCAGGTATGTCTAAATTTTGAATCAAAAGGTGGGAAAATCTCTTAAAGTAGGTAATTCTCGGTATGATAACAGCTAACACCGGTGCTAACAATACCGGTTGCCAACGGAAAATGTGTTTAGCATGAAGAAATATAAGATTTGCCAAACATACAAGAATAGTACACATTTCGTGGTCCTATCACGGAAATAATGACTTTCCAAAAATGGAAAAAAACTGAAAATCCTAATTTTTCTTGTAGGACCAAGAAAAACTAACATCCGATTTGGAATCAACTTAGTCAACAATTCAATAAAACATGCTATATTGCGACTTTCTGACAAGAAATATATTAAATAATTGATGCGAAAGTCCAAAAATGTGAAAAAGTAAGCTTCTTAATCTGCCCCTTGAGTTACCCATAAGACATTGTGACCAGAAAATTTTTGGTGAGTAGTGTATTGCTTATATCCCCCAGAAGAGTCAAAATTTTGAAAGTGGTACTGGGAATTTTGCTCACGTATATTTTCAAAGCCCCAGCACGTCGGCGTTTTTTGTATGGTTTTGTATCAAAAAGTGTGACAGGCATGTTTTTGTCGTTAAAATCCCGAGATTTTTGGTACTTACCCTATTTCGAGTACGGCGAGTTCAAATCCGGGCTCAGATTTTGCCTGGTCCCGCCACGAAAGTTGGGAAAATTGCATTTTTGTTAAAAAAATGGCCCAAAAATGACGATTTTTGATGAGTTACGTTAAAAATAATTGCAGATTCGGACTCAGCGCATCAAAAAACCCCTAAAAACACATTTTGCTGACATTCCAAAAAAATTTCATTTTTTGGTCATTTTTGACCATAGGGGGTACCACATGGATTTTGAAAAAAATCGATTTTTTGAAAATGTGGAAAATTCTTCTGCAATGAGTGTTTTTAGGGGTAATTCGATGCGCTGATTCCGAATCTGCAGTTATTTTTTTCATATCACGTCAAAAATGGCCATTTTTGGACGATCTGTTGGGGGTTTTTCGTCTCAAGTTCGAACCCCACGTCCGTCAATCAATTTTTTTCTCGCGAAAATACCGAATTTTCTTAAAAATAACCACAAATTCTTGTTTACCGGACCACAATTGATTAAAAATTTGCAACTGTAAAATGAAATACCATCAATACGAATTTTCTGGCACCATTTTGTGACAATTTTCGCCCAAAATCGTCGAAAAACGCAATTTTCCCAACTTTCGTGGCTGGACCACCCCCGATCTGAGGTCAAATTCGGATTCGCCGTGTCCGAAATGGGGTAAGTACCAAAAATCCCAGTCCATTTCGGACATACTACTTCACTTTTTCTCGAAAACACACGAAAATGGCCATTTTTGGCAAAAAAATCTTAAAAATTTCATAACAAGCAAAATCTCAGAGAAATGTTTGAAAATTTATGAAAAAATAAAATTTGAAGTGTTGCTCGATCATTCCGTACAAGTGAAATATTCATCTCTATGTTTAAAATTAAAATCTGGGGTCTCAAAGTTGACTCATTTTACACTGAAAAACGCAAAGTATGCCGACTTTGAAGCCCAAAATATCAATAATAAACATACGGACGAATATTTCACTCACCAGGGGCCGATCTATATCAAGTGCTCAGATGCTCAGAATCTCTAACCAAAAAATGTCTGGCTCTCTCATAAATAGCGTGCTCTCTCTCAAAGTGTTTGTCTGTCTGATTAGAAAGGAAAAGAAAGGAAAGGAAGCGGCAGTGGGAAATAACCGGGCAGACACATATCTTCTCTGCGCTCTCGTTCTGCAATAGTCTTTTTGGTGCGCCGCACAATAGCACCAAATCGACCCAGTAACAACATAAAGGGCGGACGTCTAGCAACGAGTGTTCGGTTTAATTACCCAACGTGAGGAACTTAAATGTTTCTCTTATAAATTTTGGAAAATCGTCTGAGCATATGCTCAGACGAAAATACGTCTGAGGAAATTAACAAAACATTCTCATTTTCTGAGCATTCTGTGTCTAACACAAAATAAGAAGAGAGATGTGAGAGAGAAAATAGTGACGCGTTGTGCAATTGTGAAAAGCCAGACATTTTTCGCTTAGAGAATGCTCAGATCTGAGCATCTGAGCACTTGATATAGATCGGCCCCTGGTATGATAGAGCAACACCTGAACTTGCTCCCTGGCAAAAATATCAATGATATCTCTGAACTTTATTTTTGGCTGAAATTGGCCGTCACGCTTTTTGATACAAGAAACGCCGACGTGCCAGCTTACGCAATTCTTTTCATAATTCGCAGCTAACAAAATATTAGGACCACGTACAAAAGAAACACTGATAAAATAGCAACTCTAATAGCAAGTTGTATACGAGGGAAAAGGCAGAAACATCCTTATAATAAGTCAGTGACGTCCGTGCGTCCCTCCGTCCGTTTCACGTTTTGATCTTTGATCCCTTATTTCCGTATGTAAGGTATTTTCGTGTCCCCCCTCTTTGACTACAAACTACAAATTTTGTAATTTATGGTTTTTCGCCAGTTCAGGTCGAAATTTTTGGGTCCCGGGGGTTTTCGACTACGGGGAATCCGAATCTGAGGTCGGATTTGACCCCGGGGTCGAACAATGTTCGACATGGTCGAATGTGGTCGAACTGGGGTCAAACTGAGCCGATTTTTGGCACTTGGGGGTTTTCGGATACGGGGAATCCGAATCTGAGGTCGGATTTGGCCCCGGGGTCGAACAATGTTCGACATGGTCGAATGTGGTCGAACTGGGGTCAAACTGAGCCGATTTTTGGCACTTGGGGGTTTTCGGATACGGGGAATCCGAATCTGAGGTCGGATTTGACCCCGGGGTCGAAAAATGTTCGACATGGTCGAATGTGGTCGAACTGGGGTCAGACTGAGCCGATTTTTGGCACTTGGGGGTTTTCGGATACGGGGAATCCGAATCTGAGGTCGGATTTGACCCCGGGGTCGAACAATGTTCGACATGGTCGAATGTGGTCGAACTGGGGTCTCGAACTGGGGAAACTCAGACTGAGCCAAACTTAGACTGAGCCAAACATAGACTGAGCCAAACTCAGACTGAGCCAAACTCAGACTGAGCCAAACTCAGACTGAGCCAAACTCAGACTGAGCCAAACCCAGACTGAGCCAAACTCAGACTGAGCCAAACATAGACTGAGCCAAACTCAGACTGAGCCAAACTTAGACTGAGCCAATCGCAGACTGAGCCAGACTCAGACTGAACCAAACATAGACTGAGCCAATCGCAGACTGAGCCAAACTCAGACTGAACCAAACTTAGACTGAGCCAATCGCAGACTGAGCCAAACTTAGACTGAGCCAATCGCAGACTGAGCCAAACTCAGACTGAGTCTGAGTTTGCGAGCCACCGCAGGTGGCGAGCCAATCCTGTGTCGACGCGCCCGACCTTCCCCCCTGGAATGTGAGTGAAGTTAGAACAGAAAAGGCATACTGATATAGAAAAGGCATACTGATATAGAAAAGGCATACTGATATAGAAAGGGCATACTGATATAGAAAAGGCATACTGATATAGAAAAGGCATACTGATATAGAAAGGGCATACTGATATAGACTCCCCGCGCGCTAGCGCGCGTTAGCGCGCTAGTTACCCCCAAGTGCCAAAAATCGGCTCAGTTTGACCCCAGTTCGACCACATTCGACCATGTCGAACATTGTTCGACCCCGGGGCCAAATCCGACCTCAGATTCGGATTCCCCGTATCCGAAAACCCCCAAGTGCCAAAAATCGGCTCAGTTTGACCCCAGTTCGACCACATTCGACCATGTCGAACATTGTTCGACCCCGGGGTCAAATCCGACCTCAGATTCGGATTCCCCGTAGTCGAAAACCCCCGGGACCCAAAAATTTCGACCTGAACTGGCGAAAAACCATAAATTACAAAATTTGTAGTTTGTAGTCAAAGAGGGGGGACACGAAAATACCTTACACACGGAAATAAGACATCAAAGATCAAAACGTGAAACGGACGGAGGGACGCACGGACGTCACTGACTTATTATAAGGATTATCGAGGAGGGAAAAATTATTGTCTTTATATATAGTTTATATAGTTTATATATAGTTTAGTCTTTTGTACGTTTTCTTAAAAATATAGTTTATTTTAAGGCGAGCTAGATCACCTAGAAGAAGCCAAGTTAAACTAAGCCATTCAATAACATTAAAACAAAATAGCATAAATCCTCGAAACAGGAGTCTCACATTATACCCTGGTTTCAGATAAATTTCACACACCTTTTAAGTTGCAAATTTTAGATTTTTTATTTTTTTACAAAATATAGTTTGTATTTTCACAATGTAAGTTTTAGTTTAACTCTCATGAGGTCTTGATTCATGTGAAATATTTGACAAATTTTTGTATAACATCTTTAAAATTCTTGGAATTTGCCGTGGGACAAGTATTGGAAATTGCAGTTGCCCTACCTATTATTATCGCTTACAGCAATTAACTTTTCTTCTAGAAAAATATGATAATGTAGCAATTTCCGGCTAAGTCTGGCGTTGAAATGCGGAAATTCTCATAAGCCTGTATATTACAGTTAAATATTAGTTTGCAGAGAACTGAAAATGTACCGAACACTTGGGAACGGAAAATGTACTCTGTTATCGAATTTTCTGTGTTAACATTAAAAATATATCGGCCAGTAACTTTCACACACTTTCTTCGTAAACGATTATGGAACAAAGAAAAGGAAAAATTATTAGTTTTAAGTTTTTGCAGGATTTGAAATTAGAAATTTTATGCTACCTTAGAAACAATTATAACACATTTGTATCCACTGCCAAATTTTAGATCATTCAGTTCCTAGTATTCGGCAAAATTGTTGCATTAATTTTTCTTATTTATGTTAACTCTTTAAAATTCAGGACATGGTAGGATGAAATCATAGCATGCGGCGTTAGAAAATTATGGAAACCAAATAAAAAGACACTGATAAAAATGGAAATGTTTACATGATGACGTGTCGTTGTGCATAATACCAATACAAAAATTAGCAATACGTTTCTATCCAGTAATGCAGTCTCTACACGAAGATGGGAGAGTAACATGAGAGCGAAAACATAACAAACACGAGTAACAAAGGTTTTAAGAAAACGTTGACGTGTCATCATCCAAACACAGGACAGCGATTATATAATTAGATAGAGAGTAACGGCAAGTAAAGTCACCGCTAATTATATAGTAGTTATATAGTAATGGCGCGAAGAAGCCGTTACTCGTTTTACTCATAAATTTCCCGATTCATCTTTTACATGTAAAATCTTGTACTAAGTTAAATATCAGAGTACGTTGGACCGCCAGAAAATGAAAAATTTGAGCGCCATGGGTTCTTCTGGGTTTCGATTATTGGTGAAACGAGAAATTTTAAAAAGTTCTCGGTCCATCAGATAAATTTAACTTTTCGTTCCCTTTAAAATAGCGCCATTCTCCGTCCGTGGTACGAGTCACTAGTTAGTGTGGGTACACTAGTTCGTAGAGACACTAGTTCGTACGAAGGGAAAATCATTCAAAAAGGTGTTTATGGCGGGAATCTTATATATTTTGTATATAAATCGTTGATCGGTACTTTCCAGTGAGCTTTTAAATTTTTTGTAAAAAAAAGAAAATTGTACAAAAGGTATCTAACAATAATTTTACAATTTATAAAAAATAAATTTTCGATTTATTTTGACAATTTAACAAAAGCCTTTTTGTTAACGAACAAAGAATTTAATATCCTGAGTTCTGGCGTCGTGTAGTAGTCGTTTTTCATATTTGTGGCCATTCCTAACCGAGATTATTTACCCTTACAGGATTTCTAACAAGAATGTGACATCAGTGTTCACTTTGTGTATCATTTTCTGAGACAAAATCTAGGTCCAAAAAGAAGCATTACAGGTCCAAAAAGTATTTCAGGATGAAGCCAACTACCCCCAAATAAATGTAAGGTAGATCGAAAATTTTGAGGACGTTCATATTTGATCGGACGTTCAAAGAAAGGAAGCGTTGTTCAATGTGGTCGGAGACGCAAAGAGCACCGGTGACTATTACGCAGAACAAGGCCTCGCTTTGGGGAGGGCATCCGTTGACTTGGCCCTTCACCTGATTACTCACCAGAACACATTCCTGGCCAACAACAGTTTTCCTTCCAGTACTTTCGACGCATCTCAAACGCTGAAAAATGAGATAGCCAATCACTTAAAAAATAATTCTCAGGCGCTGCGTTTTCGGAGCAAACGCCTGAAAGAACTCACACCAGTACAGAAGCAACATGAAGCGATGTTGCAGATGTGCAAAAATGTGAACATGCATAAACAGTCACCGTCTGCAGAACATGGGTTTCAAATTGTCACACTACACCGGCAGGGTGTCGTCCAATTCACGATAAAAATGAGCAATAACAAAGTGGTGCAAGCGGAAGTCATCACTGAGCAATTTGGCACTTTTGACACAATGCTCGAGGCTGTTTTCGTCAATGCAGCAATCGGATCGACACCAAAACGTCCCAGTCGATTTGCGCGTGCCCCAAAATTCATCTTTGATACCATAAAATCAAGCTGATATAAATATGTCGTAACGTTAAATGTTTTGCAGCCGTCAAGTAACCAAATTTATATAACGATCTTTATCTTATATAGTATTTGAGTGCTGTCCGTCTGTTCTATGAGATCAACTTTCTCAAGGCTTGTTCACAATAGCGGTACCGATACCGAGACCGATGTGTTCACAATAGGAATATATATATATATATTCTAAAACATTCTAGAATACTGAAAAGTTGATTGTGAACAGGGTTTCTCGGTATTTGATTGTGAACGCATCGGGTCTTCGGTATCGGTATCGGTCGCCATCGGTATCGGTACCGCTATTGTGAACACCGGGTCAGTTCCGCTCCTTTTGGGATGCATGATAGCTCAAAATGCTCCCTGGAGATGCTGAGAAGGAATCTGTAAAAATTTTTTAACGCAGATCTTAAAATGTGGCTTTTTCCCCAAAAAATGCGATTTTTGCCACTTTTTTGCCTACAAAGGCAAGTTTCTCAGTTCAGCTCCTTTTGGGGCGCATAATAGCTCACAATGCTCCACTGGAAATTCTGAGTAGGGATGTGTAAAAATTGGTTAGTGCAGATCTTTAAAGTGCATTAAAAAAGGCAAACATTACGAGACGCCGCAGACGGCGAGCCAGTCGTGTGGTCGGGCGCTCCGCGCCCGACCTTCCCCCTTGGAATGTGAGGAAACTTGGCTCCCGAAGGGAGCCCACTTCACTTGTATAAATTATCATGAAGTTAAACATTTTCGAGTCATGATTTATGGTTGATATAACTCATTTTTCTAACGAATTTTACTACAAAAAACTGTCGTCATCGCTCTTTCGCAAGACAGAGAATTGCGTTCCGCTGTCCTTCACAGGCAAATGTTGCTTTTTGTACTTGGTTTTACCAGCAAAAATTTTTTTCTGACATTATGTTTGGATTCTACTTCTCCCATGTGCCTTTTTCGTAGATAAAAATGACAAAACTGTTAGTTTGGCGGGAAATTCCTTTCCAATTTAAATCAGCTTCCTTATAAAGTAATATACATACAAAATATTCCTGCCATAAAATTATTAAATAAATGTTTTTTTGACATTTTTGGAAATTCAGCCCATGATATCCATCCTCCACAATCAAGAATCCTGGATAGATACCTTTCCATAGAGGCTTCAAAATTTTTTCTAAACAACGGTACAAAAATGATTTAATAATAATTTTAACAAGCACTGTGGGAGACCCTTCGGGACTCCGTGAGAAGGTTTAATCAGCGAAAGGGAGTCTGAGTTCCCTCCATTCCAAGAGCGAAAGCCGGGACCTCCGCCGCCGACCACGGAACTGACTCGCCACACGAGGTGTCTCGTAATGTTTAACCTGGTGAGAATACCTCGACCTCATAAGAACAAATCACGAATCTGACGTCAGATTTGGATTCTGCACCATCAAAAACCCCAAGTGCAAATAATCAGTCCCAAATTTTTCTTTATTAAACCCACTTTAATAGTCGTCGCTTTAACAATTCAGTGATTAATTTTCACGGATTCTAAACTTCAGCGATATAAGAATAGAATCGTAACATATAAATCGTAACTTAGTAAATTTTCTTCCCGAATTGGAAATCTCAGTGGGATATTGTAAACATTCGCGATAAACAGCACACCGCCAAACTAATTCCTTGGTGCGCATCAGGGTTGTGCCGAGTGACTCGAAACTCGAAACTCGACTTTTTCGCCGACTCGAAACTCGAAACTCGACTCGAAGAATTTCGGCCGACTCGACACGAAACTCGAAATTTTGGGCCGCGCCCGGTAGGGCGCGGCCCGAAAAAAATTGGAATTTTGGACACATTTTTGTAAATTTTCAATGTATTTTAAGCGGTATTTTTGGCAAACAGGCTTAATATTGCAAAAAATTTTCGCCTGCGGCGCTATTTTTTTCTCCCACTTTGTATTATGTCTCATTGTTTATCGCCAACCTTGGGCCGAAAATTTATTAAATTTTCAATAAATATTCAATAATTTCAATGTTAGAATTTATCCCTCCCCCATAGAAAGTTGACAGGGCCTAAGGTCGGACTTTTCACCTGGGGTATTGAATTCATGCTCAGGGGCTTCCATTCGGTGAGAAAACATGCCCGGAAAAAAAATTTTTGAAATTCGCATGTTGGACCCCCTGTTTTTACCCCCTCAAAGTCGAGGCCACGCCCCCTTTTTCCTGTCCGTCCGCCGAAATTGTTTAGAGAATATCCAGCAAGCGCCCAGAGGCGTGTGATAGCTCAATCGCTTCCTCTCGATGAGCCTGGGTGGGGAAAATTGAAATTTTCGAGATCTAACGACGGAAATCGAAGTTATGGCCCCTGAGGGCATGAAAAATGACCCTTTTTGGGTACATGTAAAATTTTCTCAAAGAAAGCGTTTCCGGTTCTGATTTTTTGCGCAGGGGGCTTTTCGAGGGTCCTGAATCCGAATCCGGTGTCAGATTCGAGATCGGACCACACACGTCGCTGATTTTTGGCCTGAGGGCATTTGTCGAGATCTGGCGTTCCTGACCACCTCCAGAGGCGAGTGAGGTGTCAAACGTTAGCTCTCGGTGAGACAAAACGAATGGCACTGAAATTTTTGAGGTCCGACCACACACGATGGAGATATTTGCCCTGGGGGCATATCTCGGGATTTTGGGTTCCTGATCATCTCAAGAGGCAAGTGAGGTGTCAAATGATAGATCTTGGTGAGATAAAATGAATGGCACTGAAATTTCAGACATCGGACCATATACGTCGAAGTTATTTGGCCTGAGGGCATTTAGCTTAAAATGGCTTATATAAGCCATTTTGAGCGTGCGTTGGAGCCGTATTATACCCTGTAAATCTATACCGTTTTCTAGACGGCCGAAGGCCGAGTTCTTTTCGCGTAGCGAATACCAAAACTGTTATTCATATTCACCCAATTAAAATTTATTGACCAACGAATACAATCTAAACCACGAATATAGACTCCCGACAGCTAGCCGAGCTCTGCTCGGCTAGTTTCAATGATAAATTTTGGTCAATTTTTGACGTTTTTTCCAATTTTTTATAAAATTTCCGCGTGCGGCGCTTTTTTTGCCATATGTTTATTGGTCTACTTACCCAGAAATATGAAAAAATTCGCGGAAAAAATAAATTTTTTGAAAATAACTCTGTTTGCCAAAAATTGACATTAAAATTTTGTATATTCTTCCAAAAATTTCGGCCGGGAATATTAGCGTATTTTTCAAGAAATGCAGCAAAATCCACGCCGAAAAAGGCGCCGCAGGCAAAAATGTTTGAAAAAATTGACTGTTTCTTTAAAAATTGACTAAAATTTATCATTCAAATTAATTATCCCTCCCCCATAGAAAGTTGACAGGGCCTAAGGTCGGACTTTTCACCTGGGGTATTGAATTCATGCTCAGGGGCTTCCATTCGGTGAGAAAACATGCCCGGAAAAAAAATTTTTGAAATTCGCATGTTGGACCCCCTGTTTTTACCCCCTCAAAGTCGAGGCCACGCCCCCTTTTTCCTGTCCGTCCGCCGAAATTGTTTAGAAATATCCAGCAAGCGCCCAGAGGCGTGTGATAGCTCAATCGCTTCCTCTCGATGAGCCTGGGTGGGGAAAATTGAAATTTTCGAGATCTAACGACGGAAATCGAAGTTATGGCCCCTGAGGGCATGAAAAATGACCCTTTTTGGGTACATGTAAAATTTTCTCAAAGAAAGCGTTTCCGGTTCTGATTTTTTGCGCAGGGGGCTTTTCGAGGGTCCTGAATCCGAATCCGGTGTCAGATTCGAGATCGGACCACACACGTCGCTGATTTCGGCCTGAGGGCATTTGTCGAGATCTGGCGTTCCTGACCACCTCCAGAGGCGAGTGAGGTGTCAAACGTTAGCTCTCGGTGAGACAAAACGAATGGCACTGAAATTTTTGAGGTCCGACCACACACGATGGAGATATTTGCCCTGGGGGCATATCTCGGGATTTTGGGTTCCTGATCATCTCAAGAGGCAAGTGAGGTGTCAAATGATAGATCTTGGTGAGATAAAATGAATGGCACTGAAATTTCAGACATCGGACCATATACGTCGAAGTTATTTGGCCTGAGGGCATTTAGCTTAAAATGGCTTATATAAGCCATTTTGAGCGTGCGTTGGAGCCGTATTATACCCTGTAAATCTATACCGTTTTCTAGACGGCCGATCGGCGCTTTTTTTGCCATATGTTTATTGGTCTACCCAGAAATATGAAAAATTCGCGGAAAAAATAAATTTTTTGAAAATAACTCTGTTTGCCAAAAATTGACATTAAAATTTTGTATATTCTTCCAAAAATTTCGGCCGGGAATATTAGCGTATTTTTCAAGAAATGCAGCAAAATCCACGCCGAAAAAGGCGCCGCAGGCAAAAATGTTTGAAAAAATTGACTGTTTCTTTAAAAATTGACTAAAATTTATCATTCAAATTAATTATAACACTGAATTTTTTGAATATTTATTGAAAATTTCGCAAATTTTTGTTGATAATTTTCGAGAATATACAAAATTTTAATGTCAATTTTCGGCAAACAGAGTTATTTTTCAAAAAATTTTGCCTGCGGCGCTATTTTTTCCGCGAATTTTCAACTGATTAATTAATGCGGAAACTGTCAAAAATAGCGCCGCAGGCGAATTTTTTCAAAAATTACAATCTTTATTGAAAATTTCACGAATTTTGCCAGCGGAAGACTGTTAAATTCAATGCATCTCCACTTGGTTCTGAAGAATCTGATATAATAATTTTCAACCGCTCGAGCAATAATCACGGATCTCCGAAGCCGATTATCTCCTCGAAATTTTGAAAAATTGCTCTTTATCAATCTCAATTTTTCTCGGCTAAATTTATTGCAACATTATGCTATTTTTGCGTTTCAGGCCAAAATTAGGCTATTAAGTTAATAACTATTTCCAAAAATTAGTACCAATTTCAGAGATGAAATATTCAAAATTTGGGACATTTTTTGTTCAAAATAACAAAAATTAGCTCAAAAATAGCTGAAAAATAGCCAAGAATAGCTCAAAAATAGCCAAAAACCACCCCTTCTTAGACATAAATTGAATAGTAGTACTAATAGATAACAATTAACAGCAAATTTTAGCAAAAAATTGCTTTAAAAACCGAAAATTTTGACTTTTTGAATCATCAGGAAATTTGACTCGAAAATGACTCGAAACTCGAAACTCGACTTTTTCGTCGACTCGAAACTCGACTCGAAGAATTTTCGGCCGACTCGACTCGAAACTCGACTCGAACTTTTCGTCGACTCGGCACAACCCTGATGTCGATGGGTTTTATACTGATCAATTACCGTTGGTTACGATTCCCGGGAAGAATGTTTGGACAATGACTGTCTGTCCGTTTGCAGCCGAAGCAGTGATTCATCCACATGACAAGATTATGAAGTACGTATTCCAACTCAATGTATTCAGAATTTATATCAACAAAGAGAATCTGGATCGCCTTGGAAACGCTATTGTCCCCACTATCGCAAACTTGATGCCTATCGAAAACAAGGATTCAGGGATGCATTGAAGCTTCTCGCAGAAAATGATTTTACCGATACGAAAGGGATCAAAGAAGATCAATACGAGCAGTTGGTAAATGAGCATATACAGGAAATTGCTGGGCACTGATATAATAGATAAACCATGTACGATGTAATTTCTGAATATATGGCTGGATTTTTTCCAAAAACGGATATACCCAAGAAACTAGCAAAATATTCTGTTTTTATAATGAAATCGTGTATGAAAGCGGGCTTTCCGCTATTCAACAAGCTTCATAACATTCTGGAAAAAGTTGTTCCGCAAGACGAAAAGGATTTCAATAGAATCAAGGAAAATCGATTATTCATCTCCATGTCAAAACTGGAAAATAATGGGAAGAAAACAGCTCACAAAGTATCCAAATTTAATAGTCGTCGACACCAAATCCTCTGCAATTTGGCTAGCAGTTTTATAGACGTATTTGGTTACATGGGAAACAACGTGCAGCCGGTAGAAATTGAGCCGAATAGTGGGGTAAAGAATTAAATGAATATTTAAATGCGTTTTGGGCAAAATGTCAGTATAACGCCATTGTTACCTTTATAGGTCAGATATGTCGATGGATTTTATACTGACCAATTACCGTTATTTCCCGGGAAGAATGTTTGGACAATGACTGTCAGTCCGTTTGCGGCCGAAGCAGTGATTCATCCACATGACAAGATTATGAAGTACGTATTCCAACTCAATGTATTCAGAATTTATATCAACAAAGAGAATCTGGATCGCCTTGGAAACGCTATTGTCCCCACTATCGCAAACTTGATGGCCTATCGAAAACAAGGATTCAGGGATGCATTGAAGTTTCTCGCAGAAAATGATTTTACCGATACGAAAGGGATCAAAGAAGATCAATACGAGCAGTTGGTAAATGAGCATATACAGGAAATTGCTGGGCACTGATATAATAGATAAACCATGTACGATGTAATTTCTGAATATATGACTGGATTTTTCCCAAAAACGGATATACCCAAGAAACTAGCAAAATATTCTGTTTTTATAATGAAATCGTGTATGAAAGCGGGCTTTCCGCTATTCAACAAGCTTCATAACATTCTGGAAAAAGTTGTTCCGCAAGACGAAAAGGATTTCAATAGAATCAAGGAAAATCGATTATTCATCTCCATGTCAAAACTGGAAAATAATGGGAAGAAAACAGCTCACAAAGTATCCAAATTTAATAGTCGTCGACACCAAATCCTCTGCAATTTGGCTAGCAGTTTTATAGACGTATTTGGTTACATGGGAAACAACGTGCAGATGGTAGAAATTGAGCCGAATAGTGGGGTAAAGAATTAAATGAATATTTAAATGCGTTTTGGGCAAAATGTCAGTATAACGCCATTGTTACCTTTATAGGTCAGATATGTCGATGGGTTTTATACTGATCAATTACCGTTGATTGATCAGTATACGATTCCCGGGAAGAATGTTTGGACAATGACTGTCAGTCCGTTTGCGGCCGAAGCAGTGATTCACCCAAAAGACGTTGTTATGAAATATGTATTCGAACTCAACGTATTCCGACTATGTCACCAAAGAGAATGTATATCGCATCGACGACTCGGCCTTCCCCACGCTAGCGAATCTGATGGCGTATAGAACACAAGGATTCAAGCATGCAATGGAGTTTCTCGCAGAAAATAAATTTACCGATATGGAAATCAAACCAAGCGATTATCAGCGTGTTATAGAGCAGCATATGAAACCTGTTAATGCGGATTGACATAAATTGAAACCAATAATGTTTTTACAATATTGCAAATTTATAACATGACTCATGTTGGAATAATTTGTTGAGAAAATAAAAGTATTAGCAACATTATTCACTTGAAAACAATTATGAGATCAGAGTTGCACGCAATTGCGGAATTGCGGCAGTTTTGGCGTTGCGGATTGTGGATTGGGCCTGTTTTTGCCGCAATCTTTAAGCACCCCCCTAAGAAATAGAACAAAAGCACCCCCCCCTGTCCGAGAGAAAATGTTGAATATTATCCCTCAACATTGAAAATTTTCATGGGAAATTTTCTCCAACCTCACACTTCTTTTTTAATTTCGCCTGCGGCGCTATTTTTTCTGTTGCTTTCCCATTGTATCTTACATTTTTTTAATTTTTCAACTGCGCGAGATTTTATCCTTCAGTTTTCATTGTAATTTTAGATATATTAGAAAATATATACCTACATATATTTTGTTGTAATTTTAGGTGTCATTTTGTCCGGTAACAATAATAATTTCATAGACACAGGAAATACGTGTACTACTATTTTGAAAAAATTTAAGATACAATGGGAAATCCACAAAAAAAATGGCGCTGCAGGCGAAAATTTTGAAAAAATATGTATGTGTGTCTGACACACACACACACACATTGTTTGCTAAAAAATTTTCCTAGCACAGTTTATTTTTCAATGAAAATTGACTCTATTTTACCAAGTTTTAAAAAATTTTCGCCTGCGGCGCTATTTCTGCTTCTTCTGCCGCTGATAATTTTTTTTTGCGGATTGGGAAATCTCGATTGCGTGCAACTCTGATTGAGATGTGTCACATACGGTTATTTATACTTATGTATACTTTTATTAAAAGTTATTGTTTAAAATTAGCTGAAAAACGAAAGTTAAGAAAAGTGTTTGTGACATAGAAACAAATATATATAATTATTCAATCGACCTCTAGGAGGGGGGCAAAATTAGAGGGGGTAAAAATAGAGGGGGGGTAAAATTATTCAATCGATGTTTCGCGCCGCGCCTCCGGCGCGGCGCGAAATTTTTTTTGGGATTTTAGCTCAAATTTCAAAAATTTTCGTCATTTTCAAAAAAAAATCGAAATTTGAATTCCCGCCCAAAAAATTATGAATTTTTTTCGAAATTTTTGCCATTTTTTACAAAATATTGGCAAATTTTTGCAAAATTTTGGAAAATTTTGCAAAAAAAAAAAAAACAGGTAAAAAATTCAAATTTTTGGCCAAAAATTTGAATTTTTGGCATTTTTGGAAAAATTTGCATTTTGGGGGGGCAAAACTAGAGAGGGGTATAATTATTCAATCGACCTTCTTATGGGCAAAATTAGAGGGGGGTAAAACAAGAAGGGTTAAATTAGAGAGTTTACGGTATTTTGAATTTGATGCGTATTTTTATGCATGTTTTTTATACAAACTACGCAAAGTTTTGGCTTTTTGACGGTTTTAAGATTTTTCAGAAAACAGAGAATTTGTAAAAATTATCAAATTTGGTATTTAACTATATTATTTTGCAGATTTCTGTTTGTTTGTTTCTTTGAATGATAGGAACGCTAGGATCTCGGGATCTTGTTGTGTATCTAATTATATGGCAAAGTATCTATTTTCGGGTTTTCTACAAGTGTAAGGCTAAAGGGCTGAAAATTGGAGGTTAGGGGTAATTCGAAGTGTAGATTCAGGAAAAATAATTAAATTTTGAAAAAGACACATTTTTTGTTAAAAAAGTGAAGTATTCAAGATTTTAAGATATGTTACTGTTTTTAGCATGTTATATTCGATAACGTGAATTATATTGAGTTGCCGTCAGAAATTAGTAAGTTCTGCAAATCTTCACTTCTTCCAGACCGGAACTTCTGATCAGTCATGAAGTAATACAAATACTGTAAAACAAGCGGCGGTGGCGCCTCTGGCGCCTAAAAACCTGTCCGCCTGTATCAGCGGCATACCTGTTCTAAGTTCCCTTAATTCCAAGGGGGAAGGTCGGGCGCTCCGCGCCCGACCACAGTGCCAGGTGTGTGTGGCTTTGTCAGTGAGACTCGCGGCCTTCGGCCGCTCGAACTTAGTTTGAAAAGTTGAAAAAAAATTTGAAAAAAATTTCAGAAAAAATTTTTTCGCACTTTTTCGTAATTTTTTTACCCCGGATTTGAATTCCCCATAGCCGAAAACCCCCGGGTACTAAAAATTAGCATCCGATATGCCAAAATTCCTTAGAAAAATAATCCCCCGCAGGGGTTATATAAGCGGGTGAAAATCCTTTGTATTTTTTCATATGGGTCATGTTCAGATCCCAAAGGGGTTTATACCGAGGGGTGGTGTTATATCCGGTGTTATAACGAGATTATAACTGTACTAACTTTGGAATAACTGTATCACATTGGAGATCTGGCTGACATTTTGATTGTGACATACTTCGGAAATATTTTGAAAACTCCCAAAAAATCAGGTTCAGTTTTGCAGAAATAAAATGCCAAATGATTTGACTGAACGAAGTTTTCTGCAATTGCTGCCTAGCCGAATTGTTCAATCTTTTAAGATTTTGCGTTTTCAGAAAAAGGATGCAAAATTATGGGCACTCTACATGACATGATTTTACAAACATATCCATTTTGCCGTTGTCGTATGCTATGTGAACAATATGTGCTATAACCTCTCGTACTCTCGTCAAGCCATAGCAGAAGAGCACGAATGTTATAGAAAAATTATAGGTACAGATCGAAAGATAGAAAAAGTCAGACAATAATCCATATTTTGCAAAGAGATTCGATAAGGTTGTCTTTTATGCAAATTACGTCCAAGAGCCTGCTGCTAAACACAAATCAGTTTGATATCTTTCGGTATAAATATATCATGAAAATCATGATTGTATGTTATTTCACCGTTATTTAATTTATTTCGCTCCTTGACAACGACCGATTTTTGAAGTCAATATGGTTTTCAACGCGAAGTCACATTTTATTATCCTCGCAGTCATCATTACAATTTGTTCGAAATTCAATTATGTGGATGGTGAGTGCATTATTCTGATTATTAATTTATTTCCTAGTTAAGCAATTAGAAGAAATATTGGGTTGTTTTGTTCCTTTTTTCGTTCGCTTTTTCTTACGACTTTTGGGGAGATATTGCTTTTTGAGGACACTTTTCACTTCGAAATTACTCTTAGTTTCCCTAAATGGAAAATATGTCAACTTTTAGGATCATTACTTCTATCCTTAGTTTGGGAGTATTAATTTCGTTGCTCAATTGTTCCGTTTATCCCTGGGTAAAATTTTTTTTGTTGCAAAATTATAATTGCTATTTTACGAAAAAATATTAGCAAAGTCAACATTTGAATTAATCAACTTTCAGCATACATCTCTTGTGAGGTCCACAGAAGCGGATCTGTGAAAGTATCATATCCATTAATAAAAGTGCACCTTCACGACAATATTTCTAAATTAAAGCAAGCACTAGAAAGCCAAGGTAAATTGAAACCTGAGGAAACGTTTGAGGTAAGGGATCCAAACACAGAAGAAAAAGAAAACATAAAAGTCCGTGATAATGATGATAAATTGAAGCAGTATATATATAACAACACTCATATCGATGTTTATATCAATCGTAGTGCCGATTAGACTGAGAACGAGAAATCGTAAATTAATGCACGAGCACTGGTTCAGTATTTGTTGTCCTCGTTTTCATGACAGAAATTATTTAACCCAATTGTTTTCTTCGATAAACATGTAATTAGTAAAAAATTGTGTAATACAGAAAACAAAAACTGTTGTGAGTTGCTTTTTGCAAATTCTTATTTTTGCTGTTTCTTTTAACCTTTTCTTTATCACTAAGGCTCTTGTTAATGTCGCTGGAGTCTTTTACCTATTTAATATTTTTACTCCATAGCCAAGTTTATTGTTCGTTTTTCAACCCCTTGTGTGTGCCTCGGGATCCAATATAGACGCACACTTAACTTTTTGACTGCCTTTCCTAGTACTCTCCAATTTTCTCATAAACAGTACAGGGTTCAGTGGCGCAGCCAGGATTTTTTTTGGGGGCCACGTTTCAGTGGAAATGGCCATTTTTGGGGGGGGGGGTACCGCGTGGAGGGGGCGACCGACTTTTGGATTTTGGGGGGGGGGGGGGTACCGGACCAAATTTTTGCCAAAATTTGCACTGATTTACACTCATTTTTTCAAATTTTCCCATTTGGGGGGGGGGGTACGTACCCCCGGTACCCCCCTGGCTGCGCTAGTGACAGGGTTACACACGCTCTTGTCTTCTTATATGTCGATATTGGGACAGCTACCACGCGAACGCTACGGTTATTGATTAGCTTCTGTGAAGACATCATACAAATGGAGGAATAAGGCAGAGATAATGATAAAATGGCGGCCAATGTATTTCTTATTTGCGCACTCTCGTCTCAAACGCGTTATTACAGACATTTGACATTCGCAGAAATGAGTTCTGATTTTTAGCGAAAAATCTTTTTTCCAAAGGTTGGTCCGCAAATGCGCGTTTTTCGTTGGTTCTGCATTCGACTTTCGTATTTCACAAACAAAATTTCAGGATCAAATCAACATATCAAATTGCATTCTAATTAATTTATCAAAGAGAGTAAAAAAATAATTAATTTATCAATAATCCCGATTTTTAATTTCGGAATTTTTAAATTAGGAATTCGAATTTCAGGTTTGAACATTGCAACGTATAAAGAATCCCATTCATACACACGCAAGAGCTAAACAAACCTCAAGTGCTAAACAAATTCAGGATAGTTCACTTTGCACATTTAATATCGAATTTCTTGAGCTTCTATTTCAATCGCAGCTAGCCTACACTACCACTATATAGGCGATACTGGCGATATAGCTAACGCTATACTGGCAGCCGACTGGGGGAGTACAGTACCTTATCTGTCGCCCAAGCAGTGTTATGCGACATAAGAAAACTTTAATCGCGACTGATTTTTTGATAATTATGAAATTTGAAATATTTTTCCCTTATCCGGTTTTGGTACCTAGTAGTAATTATTATTGTTAAGTTGACTGGTCTTGTAAAATTTGTGTGTCCGTTATGGATAGTCACTGAAATAAAGTAAAAATCAAACAGATCGTTCGAGAAATATACAAACTTCAACGCGCATGCAATTTTCAGCGCATGCAATTTGGGATGCTTTTAAGAGAGGTTGGTCGATGGCGAAGAGAGTAACCGAGATATGGGCAATATTTAATGGCGTACACTGATTTTGTCTGTCCATCGCCGGTTAACTGTCTTTTATTCACAGCAAAAATGGAAATATTTAAAATAGAGGAAGAATCAAAAATGGAAATGTTATATTCACATATGACATAAGCAAGGTAGTCAATTAGAGAAAAAGACATTTTCCATCGCTACTGGTACCGTTAGGACATACATGTCTTTGTAGAGAAGGAGCGGTTTTATAAAGTAGGTGCAGTTGTCGCCACATATAGCCCTTAATTTGTAAGTATCGGAGAAGCAGACATACTGTCAAATGCGGCCGGCCTGCGAAGTTCGCAGTGCGAACCGAAACGCACAGAAAGTCTAAAGAATTTGAATAGAGTGGCAGAGAAAATGGTAAGTTTAAACTTTAAACGTCCATGTATGTCTAAAAGTTACTGGGAGCCTTTAAACTTTAAAGGCTCCTAGTAACTTTTAGACATACATGGACTTACCTATAGACAAGGAGTCGGCTATCGTTGCGGATTGTACGGAAGAGAGTATCTGAGATATAGACGCATTTCTTCGATAACTAATTAACATCTAAAAAATCCATTGATTCGTATTAAGAACACTAATGAGGAGCCCTTTGTTTTATATGAACTACTGAAAGAAATTAAAAATTGTTTATGTTTTGAAGAAAAAGGATTCAAGAAATAATTAGAAACAGAGAAAAATTAGGTAAATAACTAAAAAAATTTAAATTGTTCTACTGTTATGTTTGAGACCCAACTTTATTTGTGTACCAAATGAGAGCGGTAACAAAGGAGATTTATTGAGTAACAAGACAACAAATATAATGATAGTCTGCGGAGAGTAGTCTACACAAGTAATGACTGCGTATCTTATATACTGAGCATAAGTGAAGATATCGTCTCGGGACGGTGAAGCTTTAAACGTTGAAGCGCCTCTCACAACATCTCCCCCTCTAAGAACCAGGTAGCCAGTAGAATAAAAAATGTAATTGAGATGAGTATAAAAAGATATGTTTGGGGGACCTTCTCAATGCTTAGGATTAATAGATAGATAAGAAATGATAATATGTTTTCTTCTACACCTGTCCAAGATTAGAGCTCCGATAACTCCGAAGAGGCATGTGGAAGATTCTACCTGGCGTACTGACTCCGCTCAAGTATATTAGAGCAAGAGGAGTTACCGACTGTAGATAATTGGACCAGAGTCAAAGGCACGACTCAGACGACTCAATGAAAAGTAATCAAAGAGCGATACTTCCATCTACCACGACACGGTGCTCACAAAAGGACAGATCCATATAGATAGAATATATAATAAAGTTAAGAGCAGAATCCTATAGCTATTGAGAAGGTAATATATGAAGGGGAACCCAAATATTAGAGGCTACTGACTACAAGGCTCAAAGAAGGTTCGACTCACAAAAGGCACTGACGAGCACATTGCGATCGGAGCTGATACGGAGATCTTTGAGCATAGCGATTCTGACGAGGAGTAGCATTTTCTTCATTGCGCGGTAAGAAACGTTCTGGGAAAGGAGCGACATCTCTGCGAGGTCTGGACACACGAGCACGTTGGTCGCGGAACTGCGGACTTTGGACATGAGCATGTTGATCGGCAAACTGCGGACTTTGCACACGAGCACGTTGATCTGCGGAACGCGGACTTTGCACGAAAGCGGGACCATCGGTCCTTCTGGTGCATTCTTCGGGATCATCCATGCGGTAGCGCGGTTTGACCTGGTTCGCATGACAGTACCATCTCTTCCCATCGAAATGATTGTCGACCCAGTAGCCCACTTTTCCATTGACGGAGTGAACAGTTCCAGGGTACCACGCTTGATTCTTGAAATGCTGTAAATAAACAAAGGCGCCAGGCGCGAAGTTTTTAGGCTTCGCACCGTGGTGTTTATTAAAGTTAGATTCCATTTTACGAGTATAAGCATTAGATGCTTGATGTTTAGACTGTTTGGATGTAAAAGCGATAAAGGAGTACGCATTTGCCTATGAAGAAAAAGCTCACTAGGCGACTTACCACCTAAGACATCGCTTGGAGTATTCCTGTAATTGAATAGAAACGTGTTAACTTTAGAGCAAATATTACCTTCACTTTGATATGAGAGTTTACCGACAGTACGCTTAAAAGTATCAACAAACCTTTCAGCTTGCCCGTTTGACTGGGGATGGTATGTGGGTGTTAAAATGTGTTTGATACCCTTAGATTTGAGGAAGGATTGAAATTCCTGTGAGGTGAATTGGGACCCATTGTCAGAGACAATTACCTCGGGCAAGCCGTTCCGAGCAAACCAATGCTCCATCTGCTTGATTGTCCATGATGCTGTGGCGCGATCGGCGGGATGAACTTCAGGCCATCTGCTGTACGAGTCGACCATGATCAGGAACAGAGTTGCCCGCAACTGGGATTTCCCCATCCGCAATCCGCAACAAAATTAAAATTGCGGAATCCGCAATTCGCAATCCGCAACGGCCAAAAATGCCGCAATTTGCCGCAATTCGCAATCCGCAATTTTTCATTTTTTACCCATTTTTTCAAATTTTTTTCCAAATTTTGCCAATTTATAGTGTTTTACAGGGCGTAAATACACTTTATTCAATCAGACGCATCAAATCACAACAAAATTAGTAAGAAAAGTTTAAAAGTAATAGATTACTGTGTAAGATCAATAGTTTCTCGAAATTCTCACGCGACAGTCGTTTTCGTAGATGGCTCAAAATCAGCGTTGCAATTGAAAATAACAAGGAAGAGGCAAAAATAGCGCCGCAGGCGAAAATTTTTAGAAATTTGGAACAATAGAGACAATTTTGATTTTTCTGACAAAATTTTATATGAAAAATTGGCGACAATTTTTGAGAAATTTGCTTTCTTCGCCAAAAAGTCGAAGAATTTTTTTTTTTTTTTCAGAAAATCGTTCGGCCGTGCCCGACAGGGCACGGCCGAGGAAAAAATTTTGAAAATTTTGCCTCAACATTGAAAATTTTCAAAGAAAATTTTCTCCAACCTCACAAATTTTTAAAAAAATTTGCCTGCGGCGCTATTTTTTCTTTATTTTTTTCATTGTATATTACATTATTATTACTGTTTATAAAACAGATTTCAAAAGAAAACCGGAAAAAATGACATAGGAAACTGCGCCGGCGTCTAAAATTACAGAAAAAAAAACTAAAGGATTAAATCGCGCCGCAGGCGATAAAAATTGAAAAAATGCAAGATACAACGAAAAAATCAAAGAAAAAATAGCGCCGCAGGCGAAAATTTTTCAAAAATTTAGTGGGCTTGGAGAAAATTTCCTTTGAAAATTTTCAATGTTGAGGGAAAATTTTCAAAATTTTTTCCTCGGCCGCGCCCTATCGGGCACGGCCGAGGCCATTCTTAGGGGTGCTTAATAATTGCGGATTGCGGCAAAAAACGGCCCACTCCGCAATCCGCTCGTCCGCAACGCCAAAATTGCCGCAATTCCGCAATCCGCAATTGCGGGCAACTCTGATCAGGAACATCTTTCCTTTGTACGGTCCAGCGAAGTCGGCGTGCACTCGGACCCACGGTTTCTTCTCAGGAGCCCAAGGTGACAGGACGGTCTTGCGAGGTTGCTTTGCGTTGAGGGCACAAGCTTCGCACCGCTTCACTTTCGCTTCGATGTCTTGATTCATTGACGGCCACCATACGTACTTGCGAGCGCTTGCATTCGGACGATGCCTGGATGTCCTTCGTGGAGCATGTTGAGTACGCGGCTGACGAGGTTTCCTGGAATAACAACACGATCCCGAAGGATCTGGTACTACAGTATGCCAAATGCCAAAACTGACCTCAAAATCCGAGTCAGGACATCCGAAAACCCCCTGGTGCAAAAAATCACGGTCCAAAATGGCCAAAAATCAGAAATGGGCAGAACGCCAGAATCTGGTACTACAGTATGCCAAATGCCATAACTGACTTCAGATTCGTGATCAGCGTACCCGAAAACCCCCGAGTGCCAAAAATCTCTGCTGAAAATGGCTTGAAATGGCCGAAAACAGCGTAAAATGCACAATACCGTATATGGGGCGCCTTATTAGGGGCGTTTACCCCCTGAGGGGGTAACCCCACGTCAAAAATAACCTCAAATTCGGATTCCCCGCATCACAAAACCCCTATATAGGTGAAATCTGCAAAATTTCCGGACCCTCGATTTTCCGGTAAAAAACCCTGCCTCGAGTGTCAAAACTTAGCGAACAACCTAATAAATACAGTAATTTATGGATAAACCGTATCTTAGTTGGATAAAAACTTGTAAAAGATACATAAACCCGTGATATAATGGCTTTTTTCATGAAATTCATGCATGTGAACCTCCAGGGTTCACATGAGAACCTCCCTTTTTCTGGGTTCACAAAGGTACACATTGCACACCCCTAATCCTTGCTGAAGCGATGACGACTTCTTCATCTTTAGTGCCAGCTGGAATCAATCTGGAAAGCACATCGGCCTGGCCGAAATCATCCGTATTAATATATATTAATATTGGTTTGGCCGGAAATTCCTGTCGGTGTTTTTTATGTCGGCCATTCTTATCAGTGATCAATAATTTCTTGGGAAGTGTTTATACTATTTAATGCACAAGAGAGTCCTTTATTGGAAAATGTGGAAAGCAAGCCTTTTATTATTTTCTTTCCTTAAAATTATTAATTCTCAAAACAATCTCCCTCATAACCACCTCCGGCATGTAATTTTCTATGAATATTCCAAAGGCACCAGTGCGGCCCAAACAGCTAAAAATATTAACGCAGTGTACGGCGAAGACTCTATTTCCACCCGAACCTGCGAGAGGTGGTTTCCTCGTTTTAAACAAGGAAGTATTGACCTAGAAGATGAACCACACTCTGGAAGACCCTCCGAGCTAAATGAACCAGCACTTTTGGCATTATTAGCAGAAGACAACCGGCAATCAACACGCGATTTTGCAGAGCAGCTTGGGACCAGTCATTCTACAGTAGAAGACCATTTGAAAGCTATTGGCTATAAGAAAAAGTATGGTGCTTGGATACCGCACCACCTGAGCGATGCCGACAAATGGCAGCGAATGTCCATTTCCGCCAATTTATTGTCCCGTTACCATCGTAAGTCCTTTTTACCCCGCCTAGTAACAGGGGACGAGAAGTGGATATTTCACGCCAACTTTCGCCGCAGAAGGCAATGGGTGGGCCCAGGAGAAAAGGCAAAACCTGATCCAAAGCCAGATCGCTATGGGAAAAAGTTAATGCTCTCCGTCTGGTGGGATATGGAAGGCGTGATCCATTATGAACTGTTGGGCAGAAAGGAGAGACTCACAGCTGCTACGTACAGTGCTCAGCTTCGCCAGCTTGCACAAGCCATCAGGGAAAAGCGGCCCGAAAAGCCAAAGGTCATCCTTCAGCACGACAACGCTAGACCCCATGTTGCGAAACTAACCAAACAAACACTTCAGGACTTGAGCTGGGAAGTGTTGCCACATCCTGCATACAGCCCAGACTTGGCCCCGTCAGACTACTGGTTGTTCCGGGATTTGGCCAACGAAATTGCAGAAAAACACTTTGAAAATGATGACGGTGTCAAAAATCACCTTGATTTGTATTTCGCTCGTAAAAAGAAAATTTTCTGGAAAAGAGGCATCCGCCTTTTACCAGTAAGATGGACACACATTGTAGATCATAATGGTGATTATTATGAAGAACATTGATGAATAAATGTTTGATATATAAACGTTTAAAAACACCGACAAGAATTTCCGGCCAAACCAATATATATTCTTGAGCAGGGTCGAAGTTCGTTAGTGCGAGCTTGGGATCCAGGAGGATTTCCTTGAATCGGTTGAAGCTGGCATCGCACTGATCTGACCAGACGAAAGGCTTGTCCTTCTTGAGCAAGTCGTCCAATGGCGCTCGGAGATCCTTCATTTCGGCGATGAACTTCCCATAATAGTTCAGAGCACCTAAATAAGACCTGAGCTCCGCCACATTGGCCGGAACCTTCATATTAGATATTGCCTTTGTTTTGGCCGGATCCGGTTGGATCTGGCCCTCAGCTATTAAATGCCCTAAGAATATTAGTTTAGGTTGAAAGAACTTACACTTACTCAACTAGATCCGAAATCCATATTCCTGAATTCGCGTTAGGACATTATGTAATATTACCTTATGAGATTCGATATCCCGACTGTAGACAATTAAGTCATCTAGATAGGCTTGTACGCCTTCTAAGCCATTGAGCATGCTACTAATAATGTGCTGAAATATAGAAGGAGCCGACTTGACTCCAAACGGCATACGCTCATATTGATATAAACCCTTGTGGGTATTAATGCAAACCAACCTTTTGCTGTCGTCGGTTAACTCGACTTGCAAATAGGCATCCGAAAAGTCCAGGTGAGTGAAGACGGCGGCATTCCCAAATTCTCGTAGTAGATCATTCGGGTTCGGTAACGGGAACTTGTTCAGTTCGAGCGCGGCATTGAGACCAGTACTGAAGTCGGCACATATGCGCACCTGATCTTGACTGCGGTTCTTGCCATCGGACTTCTTCTTCACGACTACAATCGGCGCGTACCAATCACTGAAATCTACAGGTGATTAATAATCATAATTATCTTTAGTGCAACTAACCTTTCGAGCTCAGCATTGACAGCTGCCTCAGCACCTTTCGGCACCGGGCGTGCCATCATTTTAGAAGGGATAGACCCTTGTTTTAGATATAATTGCGCCTTTTTGATACAATGACCTAGACCTTCTTCGAAAACTTTAGGGAACTCTTTGTGGAGAGTTTTGATGTATTGTCCTATTGCCGGGTTGAGGATAAGTGGCGCTTGGGGCCCTTTGGGACCCGTGGTGTATGATTGCACTTTTAGGTGCTGGCAAAGTAAACCAAGTTCGTAAAGCCAAGGACGACCAATTAGGTCATGTCCCAGGTTACCTTGTACCACATAGGCTGTGAGCTGTAAGGGTGGCGATCCTTGCATCGATACATCCAAAAGTACCGAGCCGAGCAGCTCGTACTTTCCACCACCGTAGGCGCGGACATTCTTCGTAGTGTTCTGCATCGGAGGACTGCCCAACTTCTGCCATGTGTCTTCATTGAGGATTGTTTCATCAGCGCCAGTATCGATAATCATCCTTGCGAACGGTCGGCTATTGATCTGTAGGTCGACTGTGAGCTCCGGATACTTTTTGAGTGCAGCATTATCGGAGTCGAGGCTAGCATCTAGAATTGACACAGAACGCAAATTAATGGCTCTAGGAGCCTGACCACACATATTTGAAATATGGCCAATATGATGACATTTTTGGCATGTGGTATTAATATATGGACAGTTAGATTATAGTGCTTACCACCACAGCCATAACAATAGAGTGTTTTAGACTTAGGATATGAGTTAGGCTTATTAGAGCTAATTTTATTGAAATTCTTTCCTGCAAAATTTCCTTGTTGCATTGGTCGGAAGTTTCCATAGTTTCGATTCGAGTTCTCGGAATATCGGTTCAGCGGTTTTCGGAACTGACGAGCACGCTTTGGCTTGCGAGTGTTGACTGCATTGATATTCATGCTGGCGACCTGTCCGGAGAGACCAACCATTCCGGTGTTGAAAACGTCCACTTTCTTGCACTCCTCCTTGAGTTCGTCCAAAGTGGCAACACGATCGTCCTCTTCGGCTTTCTCGAGAATTCGTATGCAACGACCCTTGGCTTCATGTTCTGAAGGGGCTAAGCCTGCAACAAAAGAAACGCACTTGAGAGTGCTTAGTTTAACAGTTTCAGTAAATGCCGATTCCCACATAGAATTAATCTTAGTAGCAAAACTAATCTTATCTTCGCCTACCGACTGCGAAATCCGGAAGCAATTGTATTGTCGTACCACTTTACTGACGGTTGGAGCGAAAAGGGACATGAGCTGCTTGACCGTGGCCTCGAACGAGAGATCCTTAGCTTCTTTCGGCTTAATCGAGTCGAGGTACTTGTGGTATTCAGTGGTGCCAAGCTTCTGAACGAGCAAGCGAGCCTTGGCAGGATCGGACACTTCCTTTCCATCCTCTTCGAAGATCTCGCCATAGCGCTTGTACCATACCTGGAAATAAAGATCCTCCTCGGGAGGTAATTAAACAACTCAATTCGATTAGACAATGTAGAGATTAAAAGCTGCTCACCGTTTTGCGCGGGAACAGTACCTGTTTGTTTAGCAAGCAATGTGGTGAATCGTTCTTCGGCTCGTTCTCGCTCTTCGCGCAGTTGAGCTTCGAGGCGTTCTCGATCTTCACGCGCTTTTGCTTCGGCACGTTCTCGCTCTTCGCGAGCTTCCTTTAGCATGCGTTCTTCGCGGTCGCGGGACTCTTGAGCTTGCTTTGCGAGTGCTTCCTGCAGCATCTGCGTCTGCGCCATCATTTGCTTCACTAAGTCTTCCATGATCTTTGTGGTAGGATTGCGTGAGTTTGAAATTCGCGTCACCAATTGTTATGTTTGAGACCCAACTTTATTTGTGTACCAAATGAGAGCGGTAACAAAGGAGATTTATTGAGTAACAAGACAACAAATATAATGATAGTCTGCGGAGAGTAGTCTACACAAGTAATGACTGCGTATCTTATATACAGAGCATAAGTGAAGATATCGTCTCGGGACGGTGAAGCTTTAAACGTTGAAGCGCCTCTCACAACATCTACTTGACCCGATAAAATAAAAAGTTTGGAGAAGGTACTACTACCACTACATTTTTGTTTAGGCATTCGGAATAGAATATTTCTTTTCATTTTGTCGGAACGACTTTTTTAACAAGGGTTTTTATTGTATGGGAATAAGAAATTTATGGACCCAATACATGGAACTCATACTAAGACGCCGCTGTCACACTTTCGCGTGACGCACCCGGTTAGGGCACTTCCCGTCGGTGGACCGGGCTGAAATTTTACAGGGAGGTAGATCGAAAAAGATTTCGGAGGTTTTTTTTACCCCGATCCGCTTGGTGGATCGTGATTTTGCATAAATGCAAATTTTGCCAGGGTGACATGACATCGGGTCATGTCATGTAAGGTGACATGGCCCCATGTCACCTTACATGACCCTATGTCACCTTTGCGTTTTTGGGTGTTCAGGTACGGGGAATCCGATTTTGGGATTATTTTTGGCAATCGGTTCGGGGGTTTCCTGGCGTTCTGCCCCATTGTGGATTTTTGGGTGTTCAGCGGCGGTATTTTTTGCCCCGGGGGGTTTTCGGGCACGGGGAATCCGAATTTGGCATTATTTTTGGCATTCGGTTGGGGGTTTTGTGGCGTTCTGCCCATTTAGCGTTTTTGGGTGTCAGCGGCGGAATTTTTTGCCCGGGGGTTTTCAGGTACGGGGAATCCGATTTTGGCATTATTTTTGGCATTCGGTTGGGGGGTTTTCTGGCGTTCTGCCCATTTTGCGTTTTTGGGTGTTCAGCGGCGGGATTTTTTGCTCCTGCGGCGTGCCCCGCCACTGCGGCGCTGCCCCACGGCTGCGGCGGAGCCTGTAATCACAGCGTAGAAAGTAGTACAGAGAACCCCCGTGATCAATGCGTTGAAAGTAGTGGCCCGACTAGAAAGATTCGCCCCGCGAAGCGGGGCGAATCTTTCTAGTAATTTATACAATCGAACCCCCGTATAACCCATTCTCCTTCCCGCGAATAATGCGGATTTTGTCCGGTCCCGGATTTAAGTCAAATGATTTGCATGGGCTAGGGTACTTATCCTTTATCTGTATGCCAAAAGTTAAAATTTCAAAATAGCATAGTCAGTGCATGACTCATCACTTTTACAATCATTTTGAAGGTACTGACTAGGCTATTTTGGAATTTTAACTTTTGGCATACAGATAAAGGATAAGTACCTGGGCTAGGGCCCCGAATAACGCCCTCTGAAGAACGCGGATTTTTTCGAAACATGCCTTATAAATGACCCTTCGAATAACGCCGATTAAAATAGTTTGAAGAAATTTTCGAAATTTTTTATCACTGTTACCAAATTTTTTATCTACAGCGTGGTCCAACTTTTTCACCATTTTCGTTTATTTTTTGAGCTATCTGTTTTTTGAGCTATATGTTTTTATAACACATAAGAGTAAATCAATTTTTTTAGCATCCCGGGCAAAAAATTGATTTTTTGATAGTTCACAGAATTTTTTTCTCCAAATAGCGTTACTAGGTTAACTTTTTGCCTTGACTCCGAATCTGCAATCGGTTTTTCAATATCGGCCCCAAAAACGTCACCTTTTGTCAAAAGCAAGTGTTTTTACAGAATGCCAATAATTCGCCAAAATTTGAAAATTCCGCCAAAATCTGATTGCAGGTTCGGAATCAGCACATCCGAAAACCCCTATGTGCAAAAAATCACCGGCAGATAGCTCAAAAAATAAACGAAAAATCATCATTACGTAAATTTTTATTTTCATAATAAAATTTTTTATGAAGTCTCCGATTAATACCGATCTAACCAAATTGTGAGTAGAAACATTCGAATAACGCCGCCCCCGAATGACGCGGACTTTGTCCCGAGATCGATTCGGTGGTTCGACTGTACCTATACTAATCAACATCTGAAAATTCTCGTATTTTTACAACAAGGGCTAAATGAGTTTCAATGTTCTCTTGAATTAAAAATACAACACTAATCAAAGCTTTCTGGGGGTGTATGACATCTGCGCGACAGAAAAAAATAACGCGTAATAGCTCATAGCTAAGCTCAGACTCAAGCTTAAGCTTAGAGTAATAGTTTAAAATGCTCGTAAAAATTTTCGGTTAAAGTTCAAGTTGACAAAAAAGCATTGAATTCAATTCATAGAAAATTGCAAAAAAATATGCTTGAAATTTACCCAAATATTTTATGGTATGCATGTTTTATTATTATTGATTTTCATTGTGATTTTTGCATGTTGGAAAAGTCTCTAGATTCTGGATCATTCAGCGGATTTTTGACATAACGTCAAAATTTTTTTGTCGACAATTTGTCAAAAATCTGATTTTGCCCCTAAAAACGCCAAAATTAAAAATCTTTAAAAAGTAACATTTTTTAAGAGCTGGCTGTCCTGGGGCAAAAAGAAACCCCCCTCAACTTTTCAAGCTCTATCGATCCAGTAAAGCCAAATAATATGATTCCTGGCTTTCACCGTGAATAAGCAAAGTGGCCGTATAATTTTGGAAC
Organism: Ditylenchus destructor; assembly: GCA_022814885.1. Classification (NCBI taxonomy): domain Eukaryota; kingdom Metazoa; phylum Nematoda; class Chromadorea; order Rhabditida; family Anguinidae; genus Ditylenchus; species Ditylenchus destructor. The sequence continues at coordinate 55,389 of JAKKPZ010000317.1, forward strand.
ACCTATTTTGGCATGAAAAATGGAAAATCCCTTAATTTATTAAAATCCATTAATTTCTGAAAAAATGTTTTACAATTATTGTTCAAATGAATTTGTTTTGTATTCAGGCGTAGTGTCATCATTTCAATCAAGGAAAACTGTGGCCGTCACACAAAATTCCATAGATACGATAAAAATTAGGGGTGGCCGTATAGTTTTGGAACGGTCTATATGCTTATAATGTCTGGCTCGGAAATTTCCAAAGAGCCGGCGCGAAAATGTTCATTGCGTCTGACGCGCAAATGTCATGTTACCCTTTCTGGAGGTATTATTGAAACATATTAAAATTCATCTTTGCAGATACTTCCCCTAGGAGCTGGGTTATAAACGAGGAAGTTAATATACATTTCTATCAAAACAAGTTAAATTTCACTAGCGCCTTGTGACGTAGAGCCTCGTGTATCCACGAGGAGCTGATTTGGCGTAAATAAGTCAGGCAAATGAATAAAATTATATGCTTAACTTATGATTTGTCAAGAAGCCTTCTAGTGCTGTACACATAGGGCGAAGATCAAGAGGAGAAATGTGGTTTAGAGCAGAGACGAAGACATGCAGAACAGGGAGGAGATATACGAAATAGTGAAGACATGTAGAGGACACGAAGAAGGACACATAGACGACGCTTTCTCTCTCATGTGGATGGATTTCGTTGTGTTTGTCCTGGCTCGGGAGTGCTTGACTGGTTAGGACATGCTACACTAGACTAGTCAATTCGACTTGGGTGGTAGCTGTGTGATGTAGAGCCATTTGTGGTACTTTTTAGTATTATTTATTTGCAGGATTCGAATCTTTTGGCTAATTAGATGGGTACCGGGGTTATGGTAGTTTTAGTTTTCTTAGTAGTACTATTAGTAAAAATAGGAATGTATTTCTCAGTGATATTCTGAAGCGTAACAGATTATTATAATTTTGTATTGTTATAAGTTTCTTGTTACCATATACCATATTCACTGTTTTTTAATAAATATAAACTGCTGTAATAAATTAAACATTTTAATATG
>JAKKPZ010000318.1:0-56417 GCA_022814885.1 Ditylenchus destructor
ATTCGGCGCAAAAAATTACCCTTAGAACATGAGCCTACTTCAAAATTAGGCCAAACACATTTGGCGCTCGCAGCGCGCGCATGCAGTGCATGCGTGGTCAAAACTGACCTCAAATTCGGACTCAGCGGGGTCGAAAACCCCCTTGTACAAAAAATCTCTACCAATTTCCCTCATTTTATGCAAAATTTCAATGGTTGATGAACAGTCCGGTTGATGAATAGCCTGTTGATGAATGTTGATGAATAGGGTGTTGATGAATATGTAGAGAGCCAAAAAAACCATGGGGGGACCCTATTGATTTTTTTTTGCCATTTTTTCAGAAAAATAATTTACAAAATTTTACAAAAATTTGGAGAAAAATGGCCAAAAATCCCAACAATTTTGACAAAAAAGCCAAAAATTTTCGCGGCACGCCTTCGGCGGGCCGCGAAAATTTTTCAAACCTCGCCGTGCCTCCGGCCCGGCGAGGTTTGAAAAATTGCTCCCCTCCCTAACATTACTCCCCTCCCCTATATTTACTCCCCCCTGGGGGTAGTTGAAAAATTACTCCCCGGGGAAGTAATTACAGGTATTACGGTATATGATAAAAACAAAGCAAGTAAGAAAAAAGGTCTCAAAGGCAAGCAGTCCGAGAAAAATTAGCAACCTGAGTGCTCGGAAACAATTGAATATTTTGCCCACAAACAAATTTCAAGTGAAAAAACGTATGGTGATTATTAATCAGGGTCACCTATAGATTAATAAAATGCAATAAAACGGACACCTATTTTTTCAAGGTAACATGCCGTGGTGCAACGTTACAGAAAATCAGTTTTAATCTAGTTTGCCAAAAATGTCGTCTAGAAAACACTCGGCGCTTCCCTGGTTTACATAACAAAGATTCGTTTAAATGTGGGCAGACAACGAAACAGTATGTAATCTTTCTGCATAGGTTTTCGAAAACAAATATTAATATAGTTGGGTCTGGGGCGATAGGCCCCAGACGCTGAAGAATATTTGAGCAGCAAACGGGGAAGAGGGATCTTTATTGAAGAGGGATTTTTATTGACAACTCTCACTCAACTATGTGAAGTCTCTCGCAATTATCGATGCTGCAAATGGAAAAATGTTTTTTAGTAGTGAATTCTTTCTCATGTATTCAATCAGCCTTAAATGCTGAGGAGTCGTATTAAGATTATTTTATTTCCTGTAAATGCGATTATTTTTGAACGAATACGATAATGTAAGACACATAATAATGATTACATACATGGATTCTAGATAGCAGAATATATTTATCCATCATCCTCAAGTAAAAAATAGCAATTCGGTACATAAAAATAGCAATTCTGTATATCTGGCCCAGTTCATACAATTCAGAAACCCCCAAATTAATTTTACATTTAACGGAAGTTGTTAATGATTAAAGAAGAGATTCGATACATTAAATTTCGTCTTGTTACTTTCACCATAACAATGTAACAGGCGTGAACAAATGTGAATTTTTCCATTGTAAAAAGTTTTTTCCATAGTAGAATGTGGAGTGAAAGCTTTAAAAGAACAATGAAAATGGATATTTTTTGAGCAACAAGCAACGGAGAATGATCTGCATTTACTGAAAACGTGTGCAGCATGAATTATTCCCTTAAGCCAAAGAGAGCGTAGTAGATTTTGTAAATACGTGTCTGAAATGTTAATATTTCCATTGGGAATTTGGACTAAACCTGCAGCGGCAAATGTTGTCAAATCTGCTTTCAGCCATTCCTAAGAATACAGGCATATCAGCAGTGTCAATCAGTAGAAGCAGTCGGCCGGAGACTGTATGAAAACTTGCGAGCGCAATTGTACGTCATCAATTCCCACTCATTCTCAATGGAACTATTACATTTTCAGACCATAGTCAAAAAAATTTATCAATAAATGAATGTACCAATGAATTTGAGAAAGTGTATTTCGCGTTTACATTTCGTCCACATTAACATATAGGTCTTCAATTTTATAATGTTTGTGCTCTCCCATAGTTTGAATAATTCGCGTCTCATTCGATTTGTTGGTTACTATCCATCTGCTGAACAGGTAGTCATCATCTTGAAAAAGTGTTTTGATGCAATAGTTTGCTTTTCTCTGGACCGCTGCTCTATCACGCGATTTTATAGCATTTAATATTTGGCTAAAAATAAAACACTATAAATTACATTAATAGCATCGCAATCCAATCAAATGTTTAGCAGCATAACGTTATTTAAATTTGTTGTTGTTAATTGTGTTTTCGATTTTGATATTTCTTATTAAGTTTGTGCGTTAGTGGAGAATAAAGGAAAACATCTTTAAAATTGGGATAAAATCCTATATATCGATGCTATCGTGTCGAGATGCATCAGCTTACCGTATTCCCTCTAATTACTCCCCCGGGGGAGTAATTTTTCAAACACCAAATTTCGAAGCCACTCCAAATTTCAAAGTCTTTTTCTCCGATTTTTTGACGGCAAAATATTTTTAAAACTAGCTAAAGACACGTAACTCGATGAGATCCACACGAATATGCATTCCGTTTTGGTTAAGGTGGTAAGGGCTCCGAGCGGGGTCGAACCAGGGAGTGAAAATCCATACAGGGGGAGTAATTATAGGGAGGGGAGTAATTACAGGTATTACGGTAAATGCCTAGCCAGGATGAAACTTTAGACCTTGTAGAAAGCAATATGGATATTTCTGAGGTCTAAATAAACTTAGCAAATGATAAATTTAATCTGCTAGCCACTTGTTGCTAAACGATCAGGTTTGGGTTATTTCCATCAGAACGACCCAAACTGGGTCGTACTCTTTGAATGTGGATGGCAAGTTCATTGTGAGAAGAGAGTGCTCTCTGTTCGTCTGACTATTTCTTCACCCAATAGTTTGTACGCACACAAACAAAAAGGCTGATTTGAGTGAGGAATAGGTAGACGAACAGACAACAGTCTCTTCGTTCTGCTGGAAGAGACCCAGTCGGGTCGTTTGGCAAAAACTGACCAGCAGATTCAAGTTTGTTTAGACCTCAGAAACACCAATTTTGCTTTGTACCAGGGTTGTGCCGAGTGACTCGAAACTCGACTTTTTCGGCCAACAAATGGCCATTCCTACGCGTTACAAAAAAGCTAATAGCATATTCGGAACCAGCGCATCAAATTAACACTAAAAACGTATTTTGCAGAAAATTTGCGAAAATTTTTGTTTTACCTGTTATCAAACCATGGGAGACCACATGGATATCGAAAAAAATCGATTTTTTGAAATTGAGGAAAAGAGTTCTGCAATTAGTGTTTTTAGAGTTAATTCGATGTGCTGATTTGGAATCTACAATTGGTTTTTGGTACTATCCCATTATCGGGGGGGGGGTGCGCTTGGTACAATTAAGGGGGGAGGGGGAATTTCCATACATATTTATATATCAGAAAATCAATAGGGGCCCTATTGATTTTTTACATAATGTATTTCAAAAAATACATTTAAATCCATGAGTACCCCCTCTGGATTAAAAGTTTTTTGAAAATTTTTTTCCAAAAAATCCATTAGCAAAACGGATTCCGATTAGCAAAACAAAAATTTTGTTTTTGCGGCTGTGCGTCTAAATTAACGCCGCCAAATTAATCGGCAAATTAATCCGCAATTAAATCCGCCAAATGTGTAGAGGAATTCAAAGATTGCAAATAACGAAAATTGTCAAAAGTAACTATTTCTACCTTTTTTCTTTGAAAAACGACAAAATAATTCCATAATGTGATTTATTCTCTTAAGAAAAAATGTTTGGTTTCCAAAAATTTCGGCGACGAATTTTTGATAATTTGGAGCTAAATTAACGAAAATTTTCAAAAATTTGGAAAACATTCATGTCGTATCCCTAATTTTTTTTGCTCCCAACCCTCCCGAAGCCGGAGTTGACTCCTCGACTCCGGAGTCAGTCGTTGCGACACTGATCATGAACGAAAAATAGACGCATTTTTGACAAAACGAAAAATACCATATTTGGGCAAAATGCCAAAATATCGCCAAATTTGAACAATTGGTACCAAAACCATGGTGGGGAAATTCGATAAATGCAAAGGAAGGCTTCATCGAAGCTTTGTCGAAGTTTTCTAGTAAGCGCGAATCGCCGGCCACTATTTCCTACAGTTTCCCAGCTGCGCGCAATCGTTGTTGTCTTTCCAACGAGGGAAACGAATGCGCGCAGCTGGGAAACAGCAGGAAACAGTGGCCGGCGATTCGCGCTTACTAGAAAACTTCGATTAAGCCTTCCTTTGCATTTATCGAATTTCCCCACCATGACCAAAACTCAAGTCAGTTGTGAATTCTACGATTATCTGAACATCTTGGTTGAAAAATTAGCAACGGGAGAAGCTAAAATGCCAAAATTAGATAAACTCGTTTGAGGGCAACACCGAAAAAATTCTAAAAAATATTTCGACTCAACTTTAAAAATTTCCGACTATTTTATTATGCTGGATATATATTTTTTATATAGGAAACGCAGCCTAAGGACTTGCGAACATTATACAAAAAACGTTTGGTGGAAACGCATCAGAAAAATAGATAGGAGTTGGCGAAACAAGATAGCCAGCAAAATTTTGTTGGCTTTTTTGAAAAATAAATTTTTCATTCAGTCCGCAGCGATAGAAATTTATGATGCGATATGACAAAACGGCTTTTTGTATCACAAACCTACGGATCTCACCTACAATTTTTGTATGGGTGCAATATGACCAACTCTGATAGAAATGGTCCAAAATGACAATCTATGAAAAAAGTCTCGGTCTCGGTCCAGTTATGTGAGAACTCTCGGTCTTGGTCTCAGTCCTGTTTTTTGTGTCTATGTGAGCACGTCGGTCTCGGTCTTGTTTGGCTTATATGAGCAGAACTTAATTCTTCTTAAGTGGCTTTCTCAGTGAGACTTGCGGCCTTTGGCCGCTCGAACACTGTTTCATGCCCATGCTTTAAACCAAACCATTGTCGCCTTAAGGGTTATTCCGGCCTTTAAGCCTAATTAGGACTGTTGTAGGTAAATTTGAAAATTTCGTACCACGGGAGATCTAAAAAATATTTTTTGGATTCAGGACCTCTGAAAACACCGGGTGCAAAAAATCCTGGTGTCAAAAATGATTTCACCCGCGCGAAATCGAACCTTCATCGGCGGGTTGGAGCCTGCCCCCATCGCACTCGGCCATGGAGACTGTGATAGACTCAGTCAGCCATTTACTCAGCCGAATTTGATAAGTATACATCATACAAGCTGTAAGCCAGTGCCAATGACACCAGTGTGTGTCCGCTCTCGAATCTCACGCACATTCACTCATTACTAAAGACCGGATTTTTAGGCTGTTACACTGCCTGGTATGCTTAACCACTGTCTCTCTTCAATGATAGCACAAAAAGGCACTCTCTTTTAACCTATTTTTGATCACTAAATAGGTTGAAAAGAGTCTTTGTTCTAGAAGACACGTCGAACGCAATCGACGTGTCTGCTTACTGCCCACAAAGGGAAAGAGGCTTTCTAGAACAAAGACTCTTTTCAACCTATTTAGTGATCAAAAATAGGTTAAAAGAGAGTGCCTTTTTGTGCTATCTTTGAAGAGAGACAGTGGTTAAGCATACCAGGCAGTGTAACAACCTAAAAATCCGGTCTTTACTCATTACTGTAAACGCTGTCCTTAGAACAGCATAAATGCATTAAAGAAGGCGTTTTCTTTTCTACTGATTGAATAAAGACATACATAATGATACGGATCCTTGCACAATTGATGCGGTAGGGTCTACAGCAATGCCCACCCGAAGTTTTGTTTCCATTGATTCGTAATAAAACAATTTTTTATTCGTATTTTCGATTACAGCTGCACCTTGGGCCGACCAACCATTTGAGTGACTCATGTCTAAAAGAGAACATTGGTAGGAGGCAAGGAAAGTGAAACAAAAATAAAAATGTTTCAATTCTCAATAATTATAGAGTTTGTGATCGCTTTTTATCTCTCGGAATGTCATGTTTACGTGTACTAAATTTGTCAAATCTTCAAGTTTTCGAATACTTGCATTTTTATATGATTTTGTGCTGCTCATTTATCTCACTTTACAAATTCTGCATAATACCGTTTCGTAAAAAATGCTCCACCTTAATCAAAATTTTGTTAAGAATCCGACTTTTATGTCATTTTTGGCATAACCGACATTTTTGTGTCTGTCATTGTATACCTTTCACCAGGCACTTTATTTTGGTTTCCGTAAAATTTTTTAGTTTTTCGTGAGATTTAAAGCACCACAAAAGATGATACTAATATATTGCAGCAATGAAGACGCAATGCTTACTTAATTTTTCAGTAGATTGTATACCTTGATTCTCGGTGGCGGTCTGATGCTGTTTTGAGCTCAATTCAACACAATAACTGTTTTGGGTACAGAATAATGAGGCCCAACTAGGATGATTAAGGTAGCTAGTTGAGTGAAAACCAGCTAATATAATGCGCGGTGTAGTGTGCAGAAAATTGGTCGAGAAGAAAGCAGAATTAGCACTGATGTTGCAAGTGACTGTAAACAACATTTCTTTTTGTCATAAGCACGAACCAAATTCGACAGTTCATCAGAAACCAAATCACAACGTCCAATTTTAACCCTTCATTGCCCGACCGTGGGAGAGCCCCGTATACCGAACCGTAGGATTTTTCTGATTTTCGGTATACGGGTTGATCTCGAGATTCTAAGACATGCGTATTTTTTCATTTTTCCAATACCCCCAAAAATTCTCATTTTTGTGGGGTCAAAGTCGGGATTTTTTTGAAAATCCATGATACCCTATGGTTTCGAAATTTTCAAAGACAAAAAACACTTTTTTTGGTCATTTCGATGCGCTGAGCACGAATCTGAAGTTAGATATTGCGTTGAGTCTCAAAAAAAATTTTCCGACAAATTTAGTATTTTTTTGAGAGTGTACCTCGAGAAAAAATCGAAAACTAACTTCAGATTCGTGCTCAGCGCATCGAAATTGACCAGAAAAGTGTTTTTAGGCTTTGAAAATTTCGAAACCATAGGGTATCATGGATTTTCGGAAAAATCCCGACTTTTGAGCCCCCGAAAATTGGAATTTTTGGGGTATTGGAAAAATGAAAAAATACGCATGTATAGAATCTCGAGATCTACCAGTATACCAAAAATCAGCCAAATCCTACGGTTCGACATACGAGGCTCTCCCACGGTCGGGCAATGAAGGGTTAATAGAGGAGGCCCAGTAGATGCTATATCCGCAAAATTGGAAATGGTCAATGGAAACATAGTTTTATCAACTTCATTAAATTGAAAATGCGAGACATCACTTTGATCAAATACCGACACAGAATGGGTAAAATCGGAACTATCCAAAGAATGATTATTGGCCATTGTGTTTTCATAGAACGGTAACACTAGGAAAATGGTTAAGATGTATGGGAAAAAGCACTCAATACTAGGGATTGACGACTTTTCTTTGATAAAAACGATCAAACAACAGAACCAAATGGTCACTAGAACAATTAGCTGTAAAAAGAGATAACACGTCAATCCGTTCTTCGCCCAGAATTTCCTTACACTAGCCTTATAAAATGGGGCAAACTACAGAAAGCATGAATATTCTGAAAAATTGGGATTTTTCGTGTATTAAAGTGATAAATCTACGAACAATGCGAATTTTTCTCTAAAAATATAACAGTAGAATAGAGTTATAGAAAAAGCCGACTTTGTGACTATTTTTGGTATATAAACCTGTACACAGATAGAAATGGGCCAAAATGTAAAATTTCGACTGCTTTTATTTAAATTTATACCCAAATTCGCTCTTTTTCTGAAAAGTTTTTCTATATGGGAATTGTGACAAAATGCGTGATAATAGGATAAAATTGCGAACGGTAATTCATCGCAATAAATCAATTTGTCGTAACGTAAAATGTTGAAGGTTGCATAAAATTCTTCCAGAATTCGTCCGTTAGATGACTGATTTGTATGTCGGCCACCGCATATAAAACAAAGAAGTAGAAATTTTCCTTCTACACAACAATGAAATAAAAGTCAAGGCGTTAAATGAAACAAAAGCCACCAATTGTCATTTTTGAAACAAACTTTGTTGTTGTGAAGTTGACCGATCTTTGTTTAGAAAACACAATGAAGTGAATGGGAACAACCTTGCAGTGGAGACAAATTTCGAATGTTTCGAATATTTTAAAACTTCAAAAGTTGGCGCGCCTCTAAGAGAATTCTGGTCTGCTCGCCAAGCGAAACAGAGGCGAGCGAGATGTCGTTGGTATGTCAGGCGGTATTTTGACGGTGGTGGGAAGGAGATGTTTTGATCCACACTTCATTCGCTCAAACACATTTTAACCCAGCATATTCCATTTTCAGAAAGCATGGCTTTCTAAAAATGGATGCTTGGGCTCGGCAAAAATCATACAATATTATCACTCTCGAAGCCCAGCCTAAACCAACAAAAAACACCGGAAGCATTGATGGTTGATTGCTTAATCTGTTGTTGGTAATCTGCTGTGGTTCATAAATCGGTACATCCACACATAGACTGTAATTGATACACAAACGAAGATGTCATTCAATTTATGCCGGAAGTGTTTACAGAAGAAGGATGTACGGATCCCGATTGCGGAGAAAAAATAACAACAATTTAAAACTGGGCCGTATCAGCTGAAATTGACTCTTGAAATGGCTTAGCTGCCTTATTTCGCGACATTGAATGGCTAAAGTCTGTAAATATATTAACGAAACAAATTAATTAAAAATTTTGCAGAGTCTGATCACGAATATTTTACGGAACAAGAAAAATTGGAGCGAAGAATTTTTGGCGATATTCTGTCGTTAAAACTTTGAAACGCTTCTCGATAATAATCATTCAGTCGAAGAAAAAATCTTTGGTATTTGTGTTGTCGTTCAATTTGCACCGGTCTTCCTCAGAGAAAAACATTTGCCATATTCCATCTAATATAATATCGGAAAAGTACACGTAATTTGAATAAACCTAAAATAATAAATAAATCAATTGTCACATTTTCGAAATAGTATATTGTTGTCAATAATTTCTAATTATCACACACAATAACTTTTTCAGAATATGTTTCAGGGAAAAGTCATATCTTTTTCCGCAAAAAAGTAGGCCTAAAACAGTCCCAAATACATGGAATTTTCCATTTATGGGGAAAAGCAAATTCAATAAATATTATGAAGTATGAATTAAGATTCCGATCTTTCAAAAATCAATCTCGGAAAGGTGTCCATAGTATAATACAGTATTCTGATATTAAAACTGCCTATTGGAATAAAGTTTGTAAGTATGGAAAGACTTACCAAGCACATTCAATCTGCCAGAACATTAAAATGACCCAAGTAAATGTCACACAAAATTATCAAAACATCCGATGTAAAATGCACTGGAAAAACGAATTGCGTTGCTGTGAGTTGTCCATTAAGAAAAGGTGTTGTTGCCAGTTGGGTGGTATGAATGCTGCTCTCGAATTACACCTTTCTAGCCACTGAGCTGGTGCCGGAAGTAATCAAACGATAACTGGCATTTCTTTTAGCATGTTTTGTATTTTCGTAAAATATTTTGAAAGCATGTTCAATTTTGGCAAAAATAAGACCAATTTTTTTGAATCCTACCTGATGTCTTTTATAGATCAATCCGAAGTATTTGGAAATTTTTATTGGATTTGCCAAATGGCAGTGGAATTTGTCAACGCTTGTGCTACTAAGCGAAATTGAGAGCAAAGAATTGAAAAATTCCATGTTAAGATAAGCCATTTTGTAAAGGCGTCGGTCACAATCTAGTCAGTAGACGTTGTATTTCGCGTTTCCAAGGAGAGTCACACTCTCTCACTTTTGTCGGATGATGTGTCTTAAATAGGGTCATTAACCTATGACCCATAGGTCGTAGGTTAAGGAAGCCCACACTGTCAGCCGACAAACGCTAAACAACAAAAGGAATCTCGCTTCCTTAGGATCCGATTTGATAGGGAGCGTGTTTGACACAATTCTCATTGGAGACGCTGTTCGAAATAAGCGCGTTGAATGTAAACGATATAGTATACTATACAATGTCGCCCCACTTGATTGTGATCTGAGCCTAACGGATCCATTTATAAATGCCACAAGATGGAGCTGGGACAAAATCCATTTTTACCAAATTTAAATTTGCTCTTCAAAATATTCGAGAAAATGTTTTCCAAATTTGGAATTCCAGTTGGCGAATAAAAGCTTCGCGAGATGGACCTCTGATCGTTACACTTCAGCCTGAGTTAGAGAGTATTTTCAATTGGTTCCAGACATTGTAAGAAGCCAAGAAGGACTTCGCCTGTCGGTAATATTTGCAATTTCTTTCGGAATTTTAATTACTACGCGAAATTAGTTTCTAACAGAATAGAAATGAACTGGAAATTTCTAAAATCTGAAAAAGTAAAGTGTTAATGGTAAAGGTTACGAAGGATTTGCGCAAAGGAGCGCGGTTCATAATAGACACTCTTTTTATTGGAAAACTAATGTGCCAGCGAATTAAACAAGCAGATGTATCCATTTCTTTTTCTTTGGTGCAGAGTGCTGGCAGACGGGTGGTGAAATTTCATCAGAAATTCTGATGAAAATTGGATCGGTGCGAAAATTGGTTCAAATTTTCAAAAATTTTCAGAAATGAAGCCAAAAATCCAGAAAGCCACGCCTCATTTGAGAACCACTTAAACTACACAAATTTTCGTGGTTCCCTAACAGATATATATATATATCAATTTTTGCACTTTCACACAAAAACTTATTTATGCCATTAGTTATTCGAGATGCACTTCAGAAAAATTCGAGAGTTAACTTTTAAAAAATCGGGAAAAACTTTTTTGAGGGGAAGTGCAAAACAAATTAAATATCCTGATTCAGGACAAAAAGAAAGCTATATAAGAGTAATATCACAATTGAACTATATGGCCAAAAAATGAGCCAAAAAATAGGAAATTCTACGATTTTTTAAATGGACACACTGGGAACCAAAAGGGGTCACCAAAAGCGTTTCTTTTTTGCATACGCCGGTAAATGAAGTGATAACACTGCAAAATTTCAACAAATTTTTCTCTATTGTAGCCGGGTGATGGAATTTCATCCGAAAATCTGATGAAAATTCCATCGGTGCCAATTCAAGGTTGGTTTAAATTTTCAAAAATTTTCAGATATGAAGCCAAAAATCCAAAAATTTTGATAAAAAACATAAGCCGATTCATAATTGGTCTTTTGGTTTGAATATAATACCACAACTTCGAAAATCGATTATAACACCATTTTATAAATTTGTTTGAGACGTAAGAAATAAAAGCGTTACAAGTATATTTCTAAGGCTGATTGAATATGCAATGTAAAATGTCCCATCATTTTCAACAGTCATTGCCGAAGATTAACGCCAGTATATATTACCTGATACCAAAAATGCTAGAGGCGGATCTCTAGCCATTTTGAATGACAGAATAACTTGTTCTCAGAATTTGTCTGCAATTAATAACTTCACTGGTTACTTACCACAGCTTTTTAAATGGTTCTTGGCATTGTAAGTCGAATCGGTAAAATGCAACCAAGAAAGGAAACTTCGCCTGTTGGCAATATTTTGCAATTTGATCCGAAACTCCTCTTTTTTTACTTGAAATTTAATTCATACTTTCCCGAAAGCAACTTGCTCAACGTGTTACAAATCAGCACCAAATCAAATTGCATTGGTACTGCCCGTCCATATGGTCAATACCGGGAAGTCGTAAAAGGATACAAATTTATTAGTTAATTGCGAGTTTCACTCAAAATTTCAATTTTGCTACACGTTATTAAAAAAATAACATAAACCAAAGACAATGTTGTCGAAAAAATAGACTTCACCCGAATGACCTCCTGTGGTTCAGAGCCGATGGAAGTGAACGAACGGCAACTGGCCAAGGAGCAGCGACCATTTGGGAATGACACTCATCTGAAATTACTGTCTGTCGAAATAGTGTGAAAAAAGTGAAAATTGAGGAAAATTGTCTAGTTAGGTTTGAGCAATTCTATTTTTGCTGATTATTTTGAGGGCCAAGCAGTATAAAAAACACAACATCCCTTGGAGCTCTATAGATAGGTTTCAGGCACACAAACTGATAAAATGGGTATACATTTTTGAATTTAAAAGTTAACACATCGTCTCGTTTTTTATAATACATTGTTGGATGCAAAGATGGAAAGCATGGCTAAGAATTTAGCTAAGGGTCCAACTAAGCCTACTTCCAAATGCCAAAATATTTAATTTTAGTGGTCTGACTAATCCGGAACTAATTTCAAGAGAATACAATAAAAGGAACCTAGAAAGATGTAACGTCAATCCAATCAATACATCATTAACTCAATAGATGGGTAAAATACACATAAATTTTATAATGTTACTTTTGTATTGTTTTTAACTAATATTAACCTTCTATCGGTGCTTATTTGACAAACTTGACTTGTTCTCATTTGTATACTTGATTGAGTATAGTTTTGAAAAATTTAAATGAATTGTGACCGCCACAATCGATCACTATTGTTCTCTCAATTTTATTGCCTTGATTTTGTGTTCACAACAGTGCTCCAGCACGGACGTGTTTCCGAAATTGCATTAGGCCGGATCTGACATGCCCAAATAATTGTCTTTAACTTGGATCTGAACAATGATCTGATATCGGCTGATGTTTGATATCCCGGGCATGGTGAAGTTATTGGCACAACCAAAGCTGACAAAATCCGTCCGTAGTGAGGGATTATCAATAAAACATATACATTCTTAGCGGAAAGGGTAAACAAATCATGCAGCTCGCTCTCGATCGCACAGCTACCCGAAATATGACTCCATTTTGGATCATCACTCGAATCGATTTGAGTAGAAGGTGTCAAGTAGCACCAAATTTGTGGGAACAAGGCTAAACCGGAATTGATGCGGATGAAACATTACAACTATAAACAAAACCCTCGAGCCGATTAACCTCTCAACTCACTCCTTCAGTGTTAATACACTCTCTCGGCGTTGGCTTCATTTGTCAAGCATTAATGCGTTAATTGAGCGATGGAATTTTGAGTAGAATTTTATCATTTTATTTAGCATTGCTTTATATCTTCGTCCGAAATTATAGTATCTCCAAATCCGGTCAAAACTCAAGCGTGAAATAATTTAAGTTTGAACTACCGTATTCCCTCTAATTGCTACCCCCTGAAATTATTTCCCCCCTCTAATTATTAGCCCCCCCCCTGGAGCTCGTTTGAAAAATTATTACCCCGGGGTAGTAATTACAGGGAATACGGTATTTATAATACTTATTGTGTTTCGTGTAGCTACAACAATGAAATTCGCTTGAAAATTTTTATGATATACACTTAACTTTGGTACAAATAAATGGAAGAAATATCTAGGCAAAATGCAACAAAGTCAACTCTCAAACTCGGACTCAATTATTGCCGCGGAGAATTATTGCCGACAATGTGGTGAAGAACATTTTCTATATTTGATTATCAAAATTGTTTCCGACACTGTGCTCACTGTTCCATTTCACCCGAGCTGTACCACTGTCCAAGGACTCAAGAATCTCATTTGGGATGCAGTGGGAATTCCGCCAAAATTGCAACTATTAGCACATCAACGTAAGTTATTTATTTCAGAATTTAATATTCCTCATAGCACGTCAAGTCTTTCCACTTTAAAGGATTTATTCTTTTGCTGTCCGGAATTTTATTCCACGCACCTTCTACCTCTCCCCATTTCCCTTTGTTTCTCATTTAGTTTACCTTCTTTCCAGTGATGAGAGAAGAGAGTGTGTATTTTTGTTTCTCTGGCTGTTCTCGCCCATATTATAGGCATTTTTCGCAACTTCGGCAAAGATTCGCCAATGTTTTTCATCCCCTGGGGTTTTCGGTGTCGATTTTTAGCAACTCTAATAATGCGCCATAGGGCTTTAGGCATTCTAATAAAGCATTTTCACCCGGATTTGGTGTTGAATTTTATCAACTCTAACAGCGCCCTTCCTATATTGGCTGAATGAAGTAATTCTGTCAAATCTGTTTTATCGTCATCCATCTGTATATCTTTATCTGCTGTATCATTGGTATATTCTGAATAAAGTCTTCCTTCTAAATGAAATTTGTGAACAACTGAAAAATCTATCCAAAATAAATGAGTTTGCAGACAAAAGGAAGAAAATAAAAAAATTGTCAAAAATTTGACCATTTTTCTTTTAAAAATTCAAGCGCCCTTCTTTTCAAAGGAACGCTTAGATGAATAATTTGAAAATACTGAAAAATTTAGGCCTAATTCTGGCAAATGATGACCAAACTTTGGGCTTCTATGAGGTGCGCTCGGTTGTCCAAATTGACCTTTGGCTGCTGGCGCCTTTGATCTCTCGCAGCTACGACCCAACAGTTGTAATGACCCGAGATGAAAGGTTTGCCGAATGCGCGAATTTGATGGACAGTTTCGGCGCTGACTTCTGTGAAGAAGTGGCTGTGATGTGTCACCAAACATACGAGATGCTGCAGCAAATCCAGTGGTGGCAACGAGGACAGCTCAATGCGTGGCAGTCGTCTATTTCGTCATCCACAACTTTGGTGGAAATTGTGGCAGGTCAGGGATTCCAAATTAGACATTTTCAGGGTGGAAACCAAAAATAAAATAAAATATAGTATATAAAAAATAGGACTGAAAGATTTTGTTCATTTTTTACAAAATTGCGAACATGCTTTAATTAAAGGGACGACCACATGAGCGCAATATTTGATGAGACAGGATGATGAAATTGCCTTTTTGGGCCACTTTTCTCTATGTTTATCATCATCTGATATTACGCACTGTATGTCAACTTTCTTTATAGTTTCTAAATATCTTTTATAACATTTGAATTTGCGAAAAAAGTGCCCATTTCTTCGCAATTTCATCAAAATTTTACCAAATTTGATGAAAATGCTATTTTGTGATAAAAATTGCAATCTTGAAAAATTTTGAAACAGCCATTAGAAGCTAAAGAAAAAGTTGACAGAGTAACAGTAACATCAAATTTATGGCCAACATAGTGAAAAGTGGCCCAAAAACGATTTCATCGCTTTGTTTCATCAAATATTGCGCTACTGTGAGTCCTCTTTAATATATTTCGCGCAAAAAAGTGTGGGTTAAAGTCTGGTAAAGTCAAGTTAGGTGATAGAACAAGATGAGATTAATCTGTTAAGGTCTAGACTAACGAAAGCAATTCAATCTCATTGCCAGAGAGTGTATTTTCTTTCATCTTCTCCGAAATGAAAAACGAGCACAATTAAATGATACCACGTTCCTTTCTGAAAGTTCGGAGCTTGTTTTAGTACCTTTTGCAGCAAATTTCACTTTTAGGAATTGTAAAATGTGAAACACTCTAAAGTTGAAAGACCGCAAAAACTGTAATTACTCCTCTGGCCAATCCATAAATACTAAGCGGCGTCGTGTATGTGACGCTCAAATGAGACTAACTGTTCGGCACCTTTCCGTCGTCAGATCAGGGCGAGTGATTGCTCATTTGAAAGCCCTGAGGATGCTGATCCCGCAAAAAATATCAGAACCAAAATTTGAATATTTGAATTGGCACCAAAACGCAAAAACGTGTTTTGCCGTTTTTAAGGCTTTTCGAAACACAAAGTGGTGTTTTTTATGATCCCAATCGATTTGTGAGGCAATTCTGGACCTTGCTTTTTACACTTTTGATTTGGCGCATTTTTGAAATTTTTTTTGAAAAAAGCCACTTTATCCAAAAAATGACATTTTTTGATGCCAGGTGCCTACGGGTCTGATTTTTTGCACCCGGGGGTTTTCGGATGCGCTGATCACGAATCTGACGTCAGATTCGAGATTTGTTCTCATGAGGTCGTGTTATTCTCACGAGGTCAGAACTTTCCCGGACGCGATGTTACTAACGGGCGGGATGTTGCTTGGAACAAAACAGTTTTTCAGACTCTAGTAAGGCCCCCTATCAGCCAGTTTTAAGCCTAGCGCGGCGTAGGCCGCGCCGCTTCCCTAGTGGATATTATTTTGCACTACAGAGGAGAAAATTAGAGCGGAGGATAACTATACCAATCATTTAAATCAACGGGCCACATGGCTAGACGGTAAATTTTTCAGAATTTGTCTCTATTTTGCCAAGTTTTCCTTGTTTTCTGGCATAAATTATTTTGCAATTTTGCATTGGTGCCCAAATACTTTTTGAAAAATTTTTGCTTTTTTGAAAATTTTGAAGAAATTTGATAAGAAATAAAAAACATAAAATTTGTATAAACAATCAAATTCGTGACAAAAATTTGAAGTTTTGCCACTTTTTTGTTTCAGTACCTTAAGTTTCCACCCTGAGGAGGAATACAAGAAAGTGGATATTACAAGGGAAATAATTACAAGTTTTACGCAATTACTAAAATATAGTGTCAGACAAATAATTCTATAAAAATGTGCATATTTCAGTTATTCATCGAGAAATCGACTACGAATATTTTTATGCGCTTGACATGGGTGACACTGTCGCACTTTGGGCCCTTCTCCTGAGCAAAGGAAAACTCCGCTGGGAATCGAGCGGCTCAATCAGCTCAAAGGCGGTCGCAATATATGAATCTGCGACCCAGGTGCTTGAGGAAGCCCAAACTGCAGGTATGTTTATGTCTTAACTTGCACAATATAAATCCATATTTGGCAGTAGAACCAAGCAAAAATAAATGGGCCATTATAGCTCAGCATATTTGAAAATACCCTAAAGTTGGCCTGCGATTTTATGGAAAAAAATTAAATTGTTAAAAGTTATCCTCCCGACGCCACAGCTGTCCCAGAATCACAGCTGTCCCAGAATCATTATTTACTCAAATGCTTCTTAAATGGATATATTACTGTATATTAAAGTAAAAATTTCAAGATCTCGAAAAAATTGAGTTATAAAAAAGTGAGTCCAAAGCTCTCGCTATTTCCTTGCATTTCGTTTCTCTGTTGCCGCTCAAAATCTGTCAGCCTACCGACGCTGGAAGAATTTTCTTTTATCATTAAATCCAATTAAAATTACTTTTACCTTTCTAGTACCTACCTCTACCTGCCTCTTACCTAAATAGGCACCAAAGGTCGCATACATTTTAATTGTAGACGGGCAAATGGCCTAAATATGGCATATTGTATTAGTACAGTCGAGTTTCGATATGACGCGGGTCTCGGGACCGGACAAAATCCACGTTATAACGAGACCCGCTTTTTTACGACGTGAAACCTTCAAAAAATGAGATTTTTATGCATTTTAACCATGTCAGACGATAAGTTGGCTGTTTTTAGCTACTTTTAGCTAAGTTCTTTTAGCTAAATATTACCCCAAATTTTCTACTGCACCGCCTGTGGCGTTGCCCGAAGAAGAATAAAAGGCGGACCCTGTTGTTTTTTTTCAAAATCAATGTCAAGAGTTTTCAAAATCCGTGTTATATCGAGACTTTTTACTAGTAAAATCCGCGGGACCGGACAAAATGCGCGTTAAATGAGACCCGTGTTATATGGAGTAGCGTTATAACGAGATTCGACTGTAATATCTAATTGTTCATTTTAGGCAGCTCCGGCTACGACAGTGCCACTAGTCTTACGAGGTCTCAAAAGTCAACGCCGTCAAACGATTCTGCGCCCTCAAAGGATTCTGCGCCGTCAAAGAATGCTGCCCCATCTCTCCCTCGCACCGCCATTCTCCACTTAAAGCAATGATATTTGGACTTTTAAGGTAAACTAATCTCAGAAACGCTCAGTACTCCTCATTCAAATAGGCATGCAGCAGAGTTGGCTTGGCATTGTGTGGGGCAAGTTAGATGGCTGGGGAAAGTAACACGGGAAAACAGCCAGGCGCTAAAGTGGAAAACAGAGACGCACATTTTTGCCTTGTAAACACTGATCTCTCTTTTGCTAAAGACGTTTAGTGCTCACAAGGCAGACATGTGTGTCTCTCTTTTCCACTGCAGCGGCAAGCAGGCTTTGTTGGTCCGTGTGATTTCTACCAGCCATCTACCTTGGCCACATAATGCCAAACAAATGCTTCTGCTGGCTATAAGAATGAAGTGTACTAAGCATTTCTGAGATTAGTTTATATATTATGTGACATATACTGTCTCTAAGGAGATAGGAAAATATTTTCATCATTCATAGCTTTCTCGCCATTTGGTCAAAACGCCAATGTTTGTTCAAAATTACATTCAAAATAGAATATTGACAAACTATTTCGTCGTTTTCTGCTTTCTTTTCCTACTTCCTTTCGCCAAAATTTCGATTTTGGCGGCAATTCCCTTTATGTCTGAAATTTGAAGATGCCTGTCATACTTTAGAGCAAATTTTTATTACATAACGAAAATGCATTTATTGTATCCAAAATCATCAATAATCTTTAAAGTGCAATATTGTCTCTTGATCTTTTAACTGGTCCTTGATAAACATTCGTGCAATTTTAACAATGATAAATTGTCTTAAATTTTAATGTGTGCTTGATTTAGTGTTTAATAAAATAGTTGTTAAATTTATTATCACTTATTAACAGGAAAATTTATCGTACTTTAAATTTGCATACTAAAAGATAACCATCTTGAAATTTTGGCTTCGTTCTGCATTGAAAACCAGGCTAGTTTCTGCAGTTATATAGCTATTCAGTCAGTTCTTAGAGTTAATCTGTTTACCAAATTTCGAGCAAAACCTCTAATTTTAGCTAAACGGTTATGTTAGCAAAACTGTGGTAGATTATGGGCGAGTTCCATTTCTCATAGCTCCATCTTTTCGCCAATTTAGCGCCAAAATGAGCGTTTGAATAATATTCTAATTTGGGAGGGCGATTTCGAGAGGTACAAATGGGATTCGAGTCAATATGATGGAACCTCTCCATAGTAAATCGACCCCGCTGAATCCAAATCCGGGATCAGATTTAACCTTTGATCTTTGATTTTTGAACTTTTCTCTTTAAAATCTCGAATAAGCAAAATTTTAAAGAGAAAAGTTCAAAAATCAAAGTTCAAATCTGATCCCGGATTTGGATTCAGCGGGGTCGATTTACTATGGAGAGGTTCCATCATATTGACTCGAATCCCATTTGTACCTCTCGAAATCGCCCTCCCAAATTAGAATATTATTCAAACGCTCATTTTGGCGCTAAATTGGCGAAAAGCTATGAGAAATGGAACTCGCCCATACGTTCAGGAATAAAATTTAAGATGGGAAAATTTTAGGCTTGCTCAACAAATTTTCTAAACAATTACTGGGATTATAACGTAGACAAACTCTTGACTTAGAATAAAGTTACCTTAGAGGAAAATATTGATTGTTTACGATCTTGGTTCACTGATAATACCTTCAGTTGATTCATTTTTGCTTTACTTAGTCTTTTCATTAATGGCAGCTGATCTATGGCATCCAGAACAGATAGATCAATTACAATTAGGAACACGGTTCAAATTATGAAAGATGTACATTTCTGGATCTATCAACATAGATGTCAAATTACTCAAGTATTCATTAGACCGACATAGAGTAGGATGAATATGAGTGGTTTGTTTCTTCCTTTGAGGAAAAAGGAATTTATAGAGACTGTCTTTGTGACTTTTCCATTCCTTTTCACCGGCATATTGGGCAATTGACAGCGAAATCCACTATTGTTCATGTGCGCTACCGGCTAATAGGCAGGCGGGCATTCAAAGAAACAAGAGTAGAAGAGCATTCGAATAGAAGAGCATTCGAATAGAAGAGCATTCGAAGAAACAAGAGTAAAAGTGGCGCTTCGCGCCACTTTTACTCTTGTTGGCAAATTGGCTTCGGAAACACTCTGAAATCAATAACGCATTCCAGTGGGTTAGAGAAAAGAGAAATAGTGTGCAAAACTGTGATGACTCATAACTCGAGATTCCCCTGATCGGGCCCCGAAAATTTTTATCAGAACTTACTTCTCATCCCAGGAGGAGCATTTTTGAGCTATCACTCGCCCTGTAGCGATCCGGCAAGGTACCTAACTGGCGCGGACATACATCCTTCACTTGCGAATTAGGGTGATTGGATAAAAAGAGTGTCTATTATGAACCGCGCTCCTTTGCGCAAATCCTTCGTAACCTTTACCATTAACACTTTACTTTTTCAGATTTTAGAAATTTCCAGTTCATTTCTATTCTGTTAGAAACTAATTTCGCGTAGTAATTAAAATTCCGAAAGAAATTGCAAATATTACCGACAGGCGAAGTTCTCCTTCTTGGCTTCTTACAATGTCTGGAACCAATTGAAAATACTCAATTACAATTTATGCAATATGGGTACTTATGCAGTTCCCCCCCATCCAATGGGGGGCAACTGCATAATTTTATACAGGATTTTATGCAGTTGCCCCCCATCCAACAATTTTCGCCGAAAAATCCATAGGGTCCCCCTATTGATTTTTTTGCCAAATTTTTCGGAAAATGATTTTTCAATTCATAGGGTCCCCCCTATTGATTTTTGACGAAAAAATTTTTTGGTAAATTTTTTTCGAAAAAATCAATAGGGGGGACCCCATGGGGTACCCCTGTCATTTTTGAAAATTTTTCAGAAAAATTATTTTTCAATCCATAGATGGACCCTATCGATTTTTCGGCGAAAATTGTTGGATGGGGGGGGGCAACTGCATAAAATC
Source organism: Ditylenchus destructor (assembly GCA_022814885.1). Classification (NCBI taxonomy): domain Eukaryota; kingdom Metazoa; phylum Nematoda; class Chromadorea; order Rhabditida; family Anguinidae; genus Ditylenchus; species Ditylenchus destructor. The sequence continues at coordinate 20,646 of JAKKPZ010000318.1, forward strand.
CTGTATAAAATTATGCAGTTGCCCCCCATTGGATGGGGGGGAACTGCATAAGTACCCTAACTCAGGCTGAAGTGTAACGATCAGAGGTCCATCTCGCGAAGCTTTTATTCGCCAACTGGAATTCCAAATTTGGAAAACATTTTCTCGAATATTTTGAAGAGCAAATTTAAATTTGGTAAAAATGGATTTTGTCCCAGCTCCATCTTGTGGCATTTATAAATGGATCCGTTAGGCTCAGATCACAATCAAGTGGGGCGACATTGTATATTTACCTATAGTATACAATATCGTTTACATTCAACTCGCTTATTTCGAACAGCGTCTCCAATGAGAATTGTGTCAAACACGCTCCCTATCAAATCGGATCCTAAGGAAGCGAGATTCCTTTTGTTGTTTAGCGTTTGTCGGCTGACAGTGTGGGCTTCCTTAACCTACGACCTATGGGTCATAGGTTAATGACCCTATTTAAGACACATCATCCGACAAAAGTGAGAGAGTGTGACTCTCCTTGGAAACGCGAAATACAACGTCTACTGACTAGATTGTGACCGACGCCTTTACAAAATGGCTTATCTTAACATGGAATTTTTCAATTCTTTGCTCTCAATTTCGCTTAGTAGCACAAGCGTTGACAAATTCCACTGCCATTTGGCAAATCCAATAAAAATTTCCAAATACTTCGGATTGATCTATAAAAGACATCAGGTAGGATTCAAAAAAATTGGTCTTATTTTTACCAAAATTGAACATGCTTTCAAAATATTTTACGAAAATACAAAACATGCTAAAAGAAATGCCAGTTATCGTTTGATTACTTCCGGCACCAGCTCAGTGGCTAGAAAGGTGTAATTCGAGAGCAGCATTCATACCACCCAACTGGCAACAACACCTTTTCTTAATGGACAACTCACAGCAACGCAATTCGTTTTTCCAGTGCATTTTACATCGGATGTTTTGATAATTTTGTGTGACATTTACTTGGGTCATTTTAATGTTCTGGCAGATTGAATGTGCTTGGTAAGTCTTTCCATACTTACAAACTTTATTCCAATAGGCAGTTTTAATATCAGAATACTGTATTATACTATGGACACCTTTCCGAGATTGATTTTTGAAAGATCGGAATCTTAATTCATACTTCATAATATTTATTGAATTTGCTTTTCCCCATAAATGGAAAATTCCATGTATTTGGGACTGTTTTAGGCCTACTTTTTTGCGGAAAAAGATATGACTTTTCCCTGAAACATATTCTGAAAAAGTTATTGTGTGTGATAATTAGAAATTATTGACAACAATATACTATTTCGAAAATGTGACAATTGATTTATTTATTATTTTAGGTTTATTCAAATTACGTGTACTTTTCCGATATTATATTAGATGGAATATGGCAAATGTTTTTCTCTGAGGAAGACCGGTGCAAATTGAACGACAACACAAATACCAAAGATTTTTTCTTCGACTGAATGATTATTATCGAGAAGCGTTTCAAAGTTTTAACGACAGAATATCGCCAAAAATTCTTCGCTCCAATTTTTCTTGTTCCGTAAAATATTCGTGATCAGACTCTGCAAAATTTTTAATTAATTTGTTTCGTTAATATATTTACAGACTTTAGCCATTCAATGTCGCGAAATAAGGCAGCTAAGCCATTTCAAGAGTCAATTTCAGCTGATACGGCCCAGTTTTAAATTGTTGTTATTTTTTCTCCGCAATCGGGATCCGTACATCCTTCTTCTGTAAACACTTCCGGCATAAATTGAATGACAGCGCAAATCTAAGAATTTCTTCCTCAAACGGGATTATTCGAGAGGAATTTTAAAGGCCGTCATGATATATATATATATATTGCTCACTTTATGTCAACTTTTTCTCCAGTTTCTAACGGACATTTCGAAAATTTGAATTTACGGCTTATAGTATATAATTCATCAGGATTTCAAAATATTGGCAATAATTGTTCAGTTACTTTGTTTTAAAACAATATCAACGGATGCAGCAAAACTCCACATAATTCAGTTTATATGATTTAGTAAAATGCCAGTTATTTCTTTCTCGAATCCACTGGTTGCTTTAAGAAGCAATTCAAACAACAAACCTAGAAAAATTAAAATCCGATTCTGGTTCCAAAACAATTCTGGGTTCTTATTTGAATTAATACGATCACAGATTTGGATTAAGGAAAATTTCAAGAAAACGTCTTTTGGAAATATGTAAAGTTAAGCTGTAACATTTATAATTTGGTGATGCAAATCCAAATATTTTTGTGAAAATCCCCAATATTTGAGTGACCAATTCTCATAGATGCTCAAGAAAAGTCTATGAAGGTTTTGTTTTTCCCATTCGAGGTTCCTTATCCAAGATCCAATCTCATTCAAGATTGTTGCGCAAGCATTGTCTGAATATGTCGCGAATCTTTTTCTTGAAATTGCTTGAGCGACTGTCAATCATACTTGTCGCCGAGTAGTTCAATCCATACCGAACAAAGAGAGTTGTTGCCATATAATTTACCCTAGAGCTATTGCGCAATAATGACCTTCGCTCTTTGTTGGACCCTTTCCGGGTAATAAATAAATAAGTCCGTTTTCATCGAGAATATTACCTTATTTCATGAAGTGAATTCATTTTCCAAAAATGGTTTCGGTATAAATTATGGATATTTTTGGCCTTTTCTTCCAAATTATTTTGGCCTTAAAGGGGCGTTCACAATAGCGCAATATTTTATGAATTTTTCCAATTTGCAATTTTTTCATCAAAATATTGCAATTTCATCAGATTTGCACCAAATTTTGATGAAAATCTGATCAAACCGGGATAAAATAGGAACTTTTTGACTTTTTCGAATTCAAACACATGAAATATGTATCGGAAACTAGAGAAAAAGTTGACATAAAGTGAGCAACATCAGAATTATGCCAAACATAGTGATACGTGGGCCAGAAATGGTAATTTCATGATTCAGTTTCATCAAATATTGCGGTTTCGTAACATAAGGAAATGGTTCATATCTAAAAAGGTTGGTGTAACTTTTCTTGCGCACGAGGGAATGTTAACACAAATGGGTGCCAAAAGAAAAGAGTGAAAGTGTGTGCCAGACAAACAGGACTTGTTTACGTAAGCAAGTGTGCGTATGACTCTGTTTGTCTGGCACACACTTTCTTCTTTGCGTAATTGAAACATACAGGGTGTTCATTTTATTTTTCTAAATTGTTTTCAAAAAGCTAAAATTTGAATAGGCGTCACGTATACAGTTCGCGTCAAAGCTATAACCGCACTTGATATTTCCGCGTTTTGCCGCATTTTTGAAAGTGAATATCGAATCTGATTTTGCAGAAAGTTAGAGCACCTGTGGTAACCCAGTAAATATACAAAAACTCGGGAACCCCCTTTAAACTTCTAGAACTTTCCTTTGTACAGTTGAAATTTAGGTGCGTCAAAGCTATAACCGCACCCCTTTTTGCAGAGACGAGCCGTGTAATTTCATAAAAATCGTCTATAAATCTCAAAAATAACGTCATTTTCGTGATCAGCGCATCAAATTACCCTAGAAAACACTTTTTCAGGCAAAAATATCGTCAATAAATTTTTTCGATCCATAGGGGGGACCACATGGATTTTTTGACAATTTCGAGACATTTTCAAAAAATTGCCAAAATTGGCACTTTTTGGCGTTCTGTCAAAAATCAGAAGACTAGTTCACATTTTTTCGCAATTTTGTATGGAAAAATGGACTTTTTTGTGAACTTGAACTTTAACCAAAAATTTAATCTCTGTTTTATTTGCGATATTCAGTGCGGTTTTTTGCATCAGGTGCGGAAAAGTCTCTAGATTCTGGACCATTCATCCGATTTTTGACAGAACGCCAAAAAGTGCCAATTTTGGCAATTTTTTGAAAATGTCTCGAAATTGTCAAAAAATCCATGTGGTCCCCCCTATGGATCGAAAAAATTTATTGACGATATTTTTGCCTGAAAAAGTGTTTTCTAGGGTAATTTGATGCGCTGATCACGAAAATGACGTTATTTTTGAGATTTATAGACGATTTTTATGAAATTACACGGCTCGTCTCTGCAAAAAGGGGTGCGGTTATAGCTTTGACGCACCTAAATTTCAACTGTACAAAGGAAAGTTCTAGAAGTTTAAAGGGGGTTCCCGAGTTTTTGTATATTTACTGGGTTACCACAGGTGCTCTAACTTTCTGCAAAATCAGATTCGATATTCACTTTCAAAAATGCGGCAAAACGCGGAAATATCAAGTGCGGTTATAGCTTTGACGCGAACTGTATATGAGGCATAGCTCATGTTGTAGCTAACACTTTAACATTTATTATAAAAAAAGATCTCGGCATAGCGACGTCGCCACGCCGAGATATGACCGTTTCAAGTTGCAAGAAAAATCTGACCAAATATGGGCAAAAATATTGCTCACATAAGATGGGCCCTACTTTCTTATTCTTACGAATATAATTTGGATGAATCAGTGCGTTGCCATAAATGTGTGATCCGAGCGATATATCGCTTCAGCGACCCCATTACCTGGCCATTCCATCTTATGGTTGGCAAAATGAAAAACAATCTCAGCAGGCCATTGCGTAAGCCAAGCGCTCTATTTTGTGTGTAATTACGAATCACTCGATATGGATTTGGCATTGCGATAAAATCAAGGACGAAAAACAAATAGCAAATGCTGAGAAAAGAACTCTCCTATAAACGAGAAATAGTGAGGAGGGAAGCTTGTTGCGCAAGGTGTTATTCCTTGATGCTCGACAGAGGAATATATCTGCTCACTGGAGTTCTCTATCTAGATGTTCCCAAAATAGGAATGGCGTTATGCGACAGGTGTCTTTAATAATAAATGCACTAAAACTGCACCAGTAAGTTCAACTGAATCATTTTTGCTGATTAGTCATTATTTGTTTTCAAAGCAGCTGAAAGGAGATTTGATTGAATTTTATGGCGCGATTTAAGTGCATTATTTATGGTGATTTTATGGTAATTTTGTTTATGGTAACTCCCATACTTAACATAAAGAGCCAGTAAGCTTTGGCAATCGGTACTACTCAACGCAAATTCAAAAACGATGACACGAAAAACCGAATTATTAACCGCAAAAAATACTATGCGCTTTTTCGACAAAATAAGAGTCGAACTCGTACACTAAATGCCCTAATCAATCACTTATATAATCCCAGAAAAAGGAAACAGCAAAGTATAATAAAATCCAGCGTTCATTCTCAATGATGACCTCCATGACCTAACAGAAGGCCTTATGGCCAGTGGCAGAAAGACTGTTCGATTGTATTTATGTTTATTTGTCTCAACTTGATTTAGTCCCGACTTGCTTGAGGTTGGTATCCAGAAATCACAAATTTATGGACAACTTCTATCAGTAAAAGGCAAGACTCAACTGGGCGTTACGGGCACTGCTGGCATATTGGATGTCAGAATTGAACCTCAGTGTAAACAAATAATTCTCTGACTAGTTTGCTGAGTGATTAAATATTTTTCACGTTTTTCGTAAAGTTTTCAAAACTTTTCTGGTGATTTTAGTTGAAGTATTTGCTCCAAGAACTTTCTAGACTGATGCGGGTAGTTTAAAAACTATCTTTTCCCACTTCTAACTTTGATAGTTATCCGACCTAAGCACTAAATGGATAAATGATGTCCATATGTTGATAGAATTGACATTTCTCAAAACGGGCGAAAATGAACTAAATATTAACTAAACCATGGTTCATGCGTGTTTGGCAGTGCTTTTGGTTCAACTCGAAATGACCCATTTGCTAATGTAAGTCCAAAGAACTACTCGTCAATCTGCGATATGAAAAAATTTAAATTTCAAATTAATTTACAAGCTAATATGTAATCCAAGTGTGCATATTACCTTAAGTGTAGCAATAACTTTATTAAAGTACTCTTTAAAAAATAAGTACCGCCCACAGTGGCGCATATGTTCAAGAACATCTGCTGAAGGGAATTCATCTTCTCTCCTCTGCTATTTGTTCCGACCGCCGACAGGCAAATAAGAGCTGTGCCGACTGATGGAGGGAGTACTGTATTGCGATTGGTCATTTTGCTGTTTAAATGAATGGTATATGAACGTATAGTTTATACATTTATGTTTTATCATGAATGATGTCAACGCTTTCAAGTTACACGGAGTTTTGTCTCATTTTGTCACATTTACATTCATTACATTTACTTAAAAAACTGGAGAAAAAAATTTGCCCGATCAAAACATTCTGATAAAAATGTATAACGATTCTGAGCAAAATTTCTTTCGTAAAATAAGCATCAAGCATTACCGAGTTCTGTTTGAATTCACCACTTGTTACCACCATTCACTTCCAAGTATACGAGTTTCACATTCTTACTTTTGACACTTGCTCTATCTGTATAACTAATAACTAAAGACCCCAAAAATATTTTTAAAATAAAAAAAATATTTAAAAAATATTTTGGACTTTTTTTAACTAAAATATTTTTAAAATATTTTTTTTATTTAAAAAATATTTTGCATATTTTGGGAATTTTACTTATATTTTAGTAAATATTTTGGCATTTTTGGACAAATTTTGTGATTTTTTGGCAAAATTTTCGCGGCGGCCTTCGGCCGCCGCGAAATTTTTTCTTGGCGGACGGATTTTACCAAAAAATTTTGCCGAAAAAATTTTTTTACGAAATTTTTCAAAAATATTTTTTTTTATTTTGCCGTTTTTTTCCAAAATTTGTTATATTTTGTTAAATTTTAGCTTTTAATTTAGTCTGAAGTAACAATGAAGGCTAAAAAAGAAGAACTAAAGTCTAGAATCGGCAAAAAATAGCTACTTTAAAAAAATATTTTTTTTAAATATTTTGCGATTTTTTTAAATATTTTAATTAATTAAAACCGGAATTAAAAAAAATATTTTTGGGGTCTTTACTAATAACTGGAAATATTGTATAAATTTGTGGCGCGAATTTAAATTTCTCTCAATTGTGATAAATCGAAAGTGCAAGCTTGCTTCTTACTTTTCAGTTCGATCAAATACTAACTTACTCACGTCAATTTCCAATCATTATGGATTCCCTTGCGAAAGATTTATCGAAAAAATGTGGCCTGACCGACTCAGAAAAATTTGTTCGTTTTTCTGACGAGAATGTCGATGAATTCCAATTTGCAGGTAAAATGCATATGATAGAAAAATGTGGCTGTTCAAAATTCTATATACACACGACTGTCCATAAAATTAACGGTCGTCCCAAAAATTTAGTAATTCTAAAGTCCACTGTATAAGATCAGCCAACATATTGCAAAAATGGGCTAAAATCAAAACTATAGTTATCTGTATATAGTACCTGAAATACACCTGAATTTTATGATTTTACCTAGTTCTCATACAAAACTACCCAGCTGAGACACGGATTTCATATTTCCTCTATTTTTCATTCAGGTAAAATTTTGTGCGGCAGCGACTTTGGCAAAAGTGATGAAACAAATGTTCAAATGAACATATTCCCACTTGGTATCCCAGATGGAGACATATATTCCTACAACTTTTTCTGTTTCGGGCGCAGCGCAAGAATTGACAGAGAAAGTCACCCGAATGAGAACCCAGAACATTTGCCGCTGAGCCAAAGATTCTCGCTCCCACTATGGGAGACGGATAAGACAGAGTGCGTTTGAAACATTACATTCTTTGATCAAATTTATATCAATTTTGTGAGTTAAAAATCGACAGAAAACTGAAAATTTTACAATGCATCTTAAGGAGCACAATTTATTTTCCATTTTATTTGTGACTTCCCCGAGTTTGGTTATACGACATTTACGGACGAAATTTCTAATAATTGCATTCGGAATCCATGGTCTAATATCATTTTTAATGCCAGATCTGAGATAAAGCCATAAGATTGGAAAAATTTCGGCTACAAATATTTTGAATTCTCACCAAGGGTATTAGAAGAAATGCAATAAATAATTTCTGAAACCAAAGAATAATAATTTCCTATGGCTAACTTAAACCACTTTCCATCCATTCCAGCACATTTTTGTCCCTTGAACCATACAAAAGCTTGTATTTTAGCGCATCCATAGTAAGACGACAGGAGTTACTTGGCTGCTTTTATGGCTATGCGAAACAGAATATAGGATTTAACGCGGTATTTGATTTCGCAAACAGAATATACAGTGACACCCAACTGCCAGCCAAGGAGCTTCAAATACCAGTGGTAAGCATATAGAACTCAAGACAATCAGTATTTATGGAAATAGATACAGTCGAACCTCGATAATCCGCACACACAATAATCCGCATTTTCGCTATTCCGCACAAATCTAGCTGGAACGGATTTTTTCCTACAAAATTCTCTCAATAATCGGCTTTTTGTGCCGATTAATTCGATCATCCGCACAGATTTTTGCGGAACCAAAGTGAAATTTCCAAGTAAAATTTTTCGTTTATCCGCACAAAGAAAAATGTTTCTGTTTTTGGTGCAAATTTGAATTTTTTTACAAAATTTACCTGTTTTTTATCAAATTTTTCGAAAATTTTTCATAATTTTTGCCATATTAGGTAAAAATTTTGCAAAAATCGGTCAAAATTTAGTAAAAAAATCAAAATTTTTTGAGCGGGAATTCAAATTTTATTTTTTATATTCAAAAAATGACAAAAAATATAGGAAATTTCGTTAATCCGCACAACTTTGCAATGGAAGGATTTTTTCCATACAAAATTCCCTCGATAATCCGCACACACGATAATCCGCACAAAATCGCCAATCCCGATGTGTGCGGATTATCGTGGTTCGACTGTATTACTATTTCTGTTGTTAGTACCAGAGTTGTTCACCGTAGTTCGAGTTTCGAGTCAAGTGGAAAAGAAGGGGCGCACACGACCAGCCAATCAGCGAGCGAGGGACGCACGAAAGAAGAAGAGAGAGACGCGTACGACCCAGCGCGCGCGCCAACTCAGCTGGCTGACACGCACGCGTCTCTCCCTTCTTCTTTCGTGCGTCCCTCGCTCGCTGATTGGCTGGTCGTGTGCGCCCCTTCTTTTCCACTTGACTCGAAACTCGAACTACGGTGACTCGGAACAACTCTGGTTAGTACTGAAAAATACCAAGCGGAAGTTAAAAAATAATAACAACGCTCACAAAGAAACCTGTTATCTCAAGTTTTACTGAAATCCGAAAAGATTTGTGATCAGCCGCATCAAAAATTTGAATTATTTATTTCGCCAGAGCTACTAACCGGCATATTATTGAGCATCGGTTAAGGAGGAAAGACAATACGTGTACTTTTTTATTATTTTTTCATTATGCTGGAAAGAAACAATCTTAAATTAAGAAATTTGAGCAAATAACATATTTTGCTGAAGAATCGCTTAACTTCCAAAAACCTCCTTCGAAAAATTCCATATGTTCTAAATCTCCGCCTGAGCTTCTACATAGTGCATTTTTAAACAGATTTCTTTGAGTACAATTTTCACGCAAAATTAATTATGATTTACATGAAACCAATTTGCAGGCCAGCATTCCCCCAAATTTGCGAGCCATCGTCCACGCTATGGAACCAAAAATCGATTCAATCCAGGTGATGATTAATCACCATCGGACCATATCTTTGAGCAGGAAGGAGGCGGCAAAACGCGGTGAAGTGTCACTAAAAAGGGCAAGGTCCAATGATCTACTAATAGTAGAGTACCTCAAGGCCATAATTACGGATTACCTAGTTGCGGGGTAAATAATTATAATAACTTTGTAAAATTCTAAATCTTAATCTAACAAAATTAAGCTGTAAAAATGACAGTTAATGTTTACTTGATATTTTTGTGTATGCACCTAACGCACAGTCGATCACTAATCAGTAAAGACCGGATTTTTAGGTTGTTACACTGCCTGGTATGTTTAACCACTGTCTCTCTTCAATGATAGCACAAAAAGGCACTCTCTTTTAACCTATTTTTGGTCATTAAATAGGTCTTTGTTCTAGAGAGCCTCTTTCCCTTTGTGGGCAGTAAGCAGACACGTCGATTGCGTTCGACGTGTCTGCTTACTGCCCACAATGGGAAAGCGGCTTTCTAGAACAAAGACTCTTTTCAACCTATTTAATGACCAAAAATAGGTTAAAAGAGAGTGCCTTTTTGTGCTATCTTTGAAGAGAGACAGTGGTTAAGCATACCAGGCAGTGTAACAACATAAAAATCCGGTCTTTAGTAATCAGTGACGTAAATATCTGAAAAAACTATTAAATAGTTGAAAACTATAAAATAGTTTTCAAACGAATATTGCTTCTGATCATTGCTTCTAGAACATTCTAGAAAAAGAGTAACAGCTCAATCGGAAGCCCAGAGTTTCAGCATTAATTTGAGCCAGTAATCGTCTTCTAGAATGTTCTAGAAACTGTAATCAGAAGCAATATCCATTTAAAATATATACTATATTTTCAACTATTTTATAGTATTTCATAGATATTGACATCACTGACACTAATTCGCTTTTTGTACATTCATCATTGTTTCACTTCAGCACGTCTTTTTTAAATTTCTCTGATTCTCCACTTTTTCCGTGAATTCCTCATTAATCAGTTATGGATGCTGACAGGCCCGTAACTAGGGGATTTGAGGTTGTAACCGCCACCCCGAAATTCGAAAGCTAAAAAAACCATAGGGTCCCCCTGATTTTCAAAATTTTCGAGAAAATTTTTAAAAATGCACCCCTAAGAATGCGTTTTTTTGCTTCTCAACCTCCTGAAATTTTTTTTCTGGGGACGGACTGTCCAAAGTACGTCTTATCAAGACCAAAAAAGGCCAAAATTTGCTATAAGTTCATATGATGATCGATGCTGACCAGAATGAAAGAAACTGTGATATAAGACATTTGTGCAATATAAGACGCAACAGTGATTTGCTATGTCAATCCCATTCCAACGATCGTACTTGGGAGCTTTAGTCAATACTTTCTGTTATTAGACTTTTACCGTAAATTATATTTTATGACACAATTTCATATAGTGACAAACCTGTATGAATGAAGAAATGCCATTTCGATATTTGACGCCCGTTGGGAAGAGCGAGGGGCCGTATTTACAGAGAATACGGTAATCTCATCAATTTTCTGTTATAATTACCACAGTTGCACTAGTATTTATTTATACAATATTCTAGCCTTCTACAATAAATAACGTCGCTAATAACGGCACCCTCGTTAAACTGCCAATAAAAGGAGAATATTTATCGAATTTTTTGAATGTCTTCCAAAGTTTGTGTTTTTAGCCAAATATTTAAAAATGTGTCAAAAAAGAATTAACATTTAATTTAATTGAACAAAAATTTTTCGTCTTAAACATTCTTGTTTTTTGTATTCCCTTTACACCAAAGGAAAATTTGTTTCAGTCTGCTTTATATCACTTGTTTGTTGGTCGGTAATCAGTCGGATCCGTTTATAAGGGAAAAGTATGATTGGGGGGAGTTACGATTGGGGGGAGACAGTTCGGGGAGTTGCGATTGGGGGAGATAGGATTTGGGGGTTTTACCCAAAACCCCCCAATCCTAACCCCCCCCCCCCCCCATTGTAACTCCCCCCCCCCCAATCCTAACTCCCCCCAATCCTAACTCCCCCCAATTGTAACTCCCCCCAACTGGTATTGCCATAGTAATTTTGAATAATCCATAAAAATTACCTAAAATTACCAGAAAAGTACCTTATATGGTAATTTTTCGCGTAGAATTCAAATTTTCGGTAATTTTTCCATTATGTGTCGGTTTTTTGTTGTTTTTTCATGTAATCAACCACTTTCGATAACTGCAAGCGAGAAGGGAAAAATATCCTTTTCGCTGATTTTTATGTTTTTTCGTAACAACAAGGATTAAGTATCCAGTTTTGCTTGTCTTCTCAAGGAATTTGACTCAAGATGCTATTTCTCTCCCAGATTTTTGCTGTCCACGTGCAAGCGGTTGACGCTAGTGTAACTTGGGAAAAGATCAGTAGAAGATTTCTTCTATTTTAGGCTAAAACAACCCTTATAAGGCGCCAAACAAGGATTTAGGCTTGCGGCTCGAACAATCTACGGCCAACCGAGGACTTAATCTTAGGCTTAAGCTCCCGAACAACCCTTAAAAGGCGCCAAGCAAGCCTTTAGGCTTGGGGCCCCGCTGGGCACGCCCAATACTGACTTAATCTTAGGCTTAAGCTTAGTCTTTAGTGCAGTCTTAGGCTGTGAAGTTCCTTTTTCACGATTTTCATCTTCTAATGTGGAGTGTCCGATCTATTTCATTGTCTTTCACCGTTAAGCATAGCACAATTTGGTAAAAATGCAATATAGTCAACTTTGACTTAAGCTTGGTCTCGGACATAAATCGTAGCGGATGCATAAAAAACTTTTCCTGGAGCAATAACAGATCATTTAATTCAACCGCAGATGCACCCAAACACTGATTCAGGAGAAATCTTACTTACTACTTACCTTATAAGGTACTTTTCTGGTAATTTTAGGTAATTTTTATGGATTACTCAAAATTACTATGGCAATACCAGTTGGGGGGAGTTACAATTGGGGTGAGTTAGGATTGGGGGGGGGAGTTAGGATTGGGGGGGGGGGGAGTTACAATTGGGGGAGTTAGGATTTGGGGGGTTTTGGGTAAAACCCCCCAATCCTAACTCCCCCCAATCGCAACTCCCCCCCAATCATACCATCGTCGTTTATAAGTAAAAGGAAAATAGTGAGGGGTACGATGGCAGAAACTCAGCTTCTTGGAGCTGAGTTCTAGGCAATTTTTGTTACCTATGTCTTTAGTCATGGATTTGCATGCATTAGAATTGAAACTCAAATTCTCGCACTGATTGTCGCACCGATTGTTGCACCAAATGCCAGGATAGCACCAAGGCTACATCAAGAGCCAACATAAACCACTTTGATGAAAATGCTGCACTATAGTAAAATAAGTCTAACGATTTTAAAAGTTCATGCTGCAAATGCTGTTTTCTAGGGGCCATTGGTATGTCTTTGATGATTCGTTTTACATGAAGAAGCCTAAGGTTGCGCCACAATCAAACGACGTCCATGTTATACGAGGCGGATTTCGCAGAAAGATTGTTATGTTCGGTCCCGATCGAGCTCACGCTCGACCGGCATTAATACTTGAACGTAAGAAGTTTCAAACAATGTCCGATTTCATTTGCATTTCCATAACATTTCGATATGATTCATCCGCTTATATGGCATCATAACTTTTGGATGAGAAAGAATACCGTAGGTACCGTATTCCGTTAATTTCCGCATACCCCTTGCCCGTCACGACGGTCGGTGGCGTATATTTTTAAAACACAAAATTCTAGTAGCTTCTAGAAGTCTTTGGCACCAGATGATAGACCCGGATGTAGGCTATCTTATGGTGCCAAACACTTCTAGAAGCTACTAGAATTTTTTCGTTTTAAAAATATACGCCTCCAACTGTCGTGACAGGCAAGGGGTGGGCGGACATTAGAGGGAATACGGTATATCCATGGTCCATAGAACTTGTAAATGACATCCATAACATATAATTGATTACAGAACATGACGAAGCGTTCTACATGGATTGTATTACAGTGGACGCTTATTTCAAAGAGACACAACGTCCAATGTCGTTTGAATGGCTTAAAGAAGTCACATTGATTAATCATTCCGGGCACACCTTCCGATTTGGAGGGTTATCGACCAAATCAGCTAAAGAAACAATGGTAACTGCTTCCTCATTTATCAATCAGTAGTCAGAAAATTGTGTTATTTGGTAGTTGGTGCAGAGACGGACTGCAAATTTGTTAAAAGCCAAAGTTCACCAAAGATGTAAATTCTTTCCCTGAAGGAATTTGAAGGGAACGATTCTTCGGCTATTCGGCGATTTGATTATCTCTAGTTTTAGGGACGATTTTGGCTGCTAAAAGCTGTAGTCTAATATACTTCATTGGTATTCGGTCGTATAAAAAACCAAATTATCAACTGTACTTGATTTATCTTCTCACACTAAGCCGCTAATCTGCATGTAGTTGACCATAATTTTGAAATGCTGCGATTAGGGCATGTGAGATATCATTATACGGCTCGAGTAGATTCCAAAATAAAGATCGTCTCTTCGGGAAAGGTTCCAGTTTAGTCCCACCTCCTCCGATTGGTGTGGAAACTAAACTTTTTCTCAAGTAAAAAAGATTACTTCAGTAGTAGCTAAATTTGTTGGAAGATGGGCCCTTCTGGAATGCTTACTTACTGTCGAACTCCGATTATACGACACTCACTAACCGGCCAAAAGTGTCGCATGAGAGGATGTCGTATTATCGGAGTTCGAGTGTATATTCTAAATAAGCGTAAGTCCCATGGTGTCAAACGCCATTTCGGACTTGGAGATATTTGAAAAATTGTTTTAGGAAATTTTTTAAGTACGGATAGGAAAAACCAGAAACGTTTATTCATGATTAAAGTAAGCGTTCCAGAAAGGTCGCATACTTCAAAAAAAATTAGAATGTGGGATAAACTTGTCTGCGTTAAAATTATTTTCGTGGGTAATGACTAATAAAATTTGCTTCAGAGCATGTGTGTCCATATTTACCATTCCCGCACCGCTAAGAGGCCGATTTAGCGCCCTGGGGATTTCTCACCGATAAGGAATTTGATCATTTTTAAAATAAATTTTGAGTTATTATTTTTAAATCAGCACTGATTTCTTATGAAATAATTCTAAAATATTTCCAGATTAAGAGAGGAAACGAAACAATATCTGTAGAGCGCAATTTTTACACCATGAGCGAACGTAGATGTAATGGTGTTCTTCCTCCCGTAGTAGAGAATACGCTTAATGGCAAGGATTATCATCCACAAGACTTCTCGAAGATTTGCAGCGGGCAGAGGATCAATGCATTAAATGTACCGCCGCGAACAGTAAGACATTCTAAATTCATTACCAAGTTACAACAACATTTATGTTTGTGATTTTTTGCAAAAAATCCTATACAGCCGAATCTCGTTATAACTCGTCTCTATATAACGCGGTCTCGTTATGACGCGTATTTTGTCCGATCCCGAGACCACCCATAACAAGCGCAATAGCATATGCAAAGCTAACGCTTAAACCGGAAGGGAATGACAAATTCAAGCCACATGGCACTCAAGCTGGCAGACACGCTTCCTCTTTGTGTCTGACCATGAGTCTGAGAGTCCAGCAGCTGTCGATGCCAATCCATAAATGTAAGAGGGCATTCCTTGCGAAAGGGTCAGAGGACAAGCAGAGCAATGGTTATGACGTGAGCATTAATGAATATGCGCAAACCACGTGTGTGACGAAATAAGTTAAAAGTTGAGCTTAGAAGCTAATACTTGGACAGGAAACTATATAAAGAGACTCGACTGTAACACTAGGGCTACGCACGTGGGGAATCCCCCGGGGGATTTTGTATTTTTCTTATAGATTAATCACAGCGCTGTACTCTCTCATCCAATCCCCCGAAGAGAAAGCGTTGTGAAGCAGACATAAAACATGTCTTTGTCGACATACACAATGGCATACACAACAAAAAATGATGTCTGTGCGAAAATGCTCTGTACAGAGAAGACAATTTCATTTTTGCTATTCCAAAGCAAACTCCTTTGTTCTAGAAAATCAAATCGATTTGATTTTTCACAATTACACAAAGCGAATCCGCCGGGGGATTGGCCGGGGGATTGAGAGAGTATTTTTGTGCAGTAAAAGCGATAGAAAAATACAAAATCCCCTCCCCCTTTCCCCCACTTGCGTAGACATAGCATAACAGTGACGCACTTTCGTTTCTCTACTCCTTATTCTCTGTCCTTCTGCTTGTATATGTCTCTTGCTATTTCTTTCTGTCTTTAATCCCCGGTATTTTTCCTTTCGACAGTGTATCGCTTGGAAGGAATGAGGAAATATAATTGTGAGAAAGGAAAGAAAAGAAATAGTGTAGTGTCTGACTGTCTGCACTAGCCGGCAGATGGCGGGTGCAGATAGTACCGGGTGTTAAAGAAAGAAATAGAAAGAGACACATACAAGCAGAAGGACAGAGAATATGGGGTAGAGAAACGAAAGTAAGTACTAGTACTTGGCTGCTGTCGCCATGTCCGTGAACCTTTTTTAAGTGCATTCTTAGGGGTGCTTATTTCATTTTCACGAAAATCGAGAATATATTACGTGATCATATTCCGTTTACACCGGTTATAGGACACCGGATATAGGATATAGTTTTCCTAATCTCGTGCGCTTGTGTCTGCATCTGTATTAGAGTTGCCCGCAATTCGTTGTTTTTCGTCTGCACCCTCTCTGCCGCAACCACAGAAAAATAGTATGTTAGAGTCTGTCTGGTGATTTAATCATTTAAAATGCGTCCTTTGTTTTCCTTGTAAAATACTCTCTTCTATTGTTTTTCAGAATTGCGGTAGAGAAATAAACAATTGCGGATTGCGGACTTTATTTCTCTACCGCAATTCTGAAAAACAATAGAAGAGAGTATTTTACAAGGAAAACATTTTAAATGATTAAATCACCAGACAGACTCTAACATACTATTTTTCTGTGGTTGCGGCAGAGAGGGTGCAGACGAAAAACAACGAATTGCGGGCAACCCTAATCTGTATGTATGTTTGTCTTTGGTTTAAAAATCACTCTTGTACAGACCAAAACGGACGATTCAGACTACCTCCAAGAGAGAGGTGTAAATAGAAAGTTCTCCTCGAGGAAAACCGGAATTTCATGACAGAAGTAATGTGCCCTGGGGCGATTTGCAGGAACTCGGTCATTTCAGCCACTATCAGCCACTATTTTATGGGGTTTCTATCACACTGAACACGACTCCGATGCAGGATGCGTTTAACGAGATCGTGCCATTCTCACGAGGTCATCCAGGCCAGTTCGTTCCTTGATTTTGCACTAGTTTGCTCAATCAAAGCTTCAAGGGTGTTGAATCCAAATCTCACGTCATATTTCTTGCCCATTCTCGCGAGGTCGGGTGAAGTAAAAATTCCTACGCGGTTTAGGTCTCTTTCAGGTGTCCTAGCTAATACGCCATTAAAGTGTTCTCATAAATATTCGTATGCGTATAATTGTTTATTGTCAGGCATGGTATCATACTTAATTATCAATTTAAGAAGACAACTCTTGCGAATTGTCGAAAATCCGGTAATATGCTTGGAGAAATGACATCCATGTTAGATATGTTAACGCAAAATTTCAAAGCATTTGGAATTGACACATTTCCCAATCTGGCAACAAGAGCTAAAGGTCAGTGTATTGTCTCAAATAACAGCATCAGTTGGAATACTTAATGGTTTAGTACTATCGCCACCTGACATTGAAACTGGCAGTGGAACACTTTCTATCTGCAAATCGGACCCTAAATTGTAAGTAATTAATCTCATTATTAGTTTCTTGTAATTAGTAGTACTAATTACAAGAAACTAATAAATTATTAACTAAACTACTAAATAATTGAACCGCTCCCGGGAGGTACTAATTTAGTACCTCCCGGGAGCGGTTCAATTCCGTTCGGTGAAATTTATTTTTTACCCACCTTTTGATCACGTGGCTCAAATCTGATATAGGTGAGATAATATCAATTTTTCGCAGGAATTCCTTATATACAATTTATTTTCTTTCTGTTAGAAATTTCCTTCCGAAAATGGTCACTTTTCCAAAAAATCGATTTTTTGGCTAACTTTAACGTTTTTGCAAAATTGCTAATAGAGAGGAAAAATAAATCGCATATTCGGAATCTTCGGGGAAAATTGATAATATGTCCTATACATCAGATTTAATCCATGTGGCCAAAAAACGGCGTAATAAATTAGATTTCGCCAGAGTTAAAACCATCTTGGGGGAGTAGTCACAAGGAATACTGTTGATCTCCAACCAGAGTAAACGCCTTGTAAGCAAAACAGTAATAAATTATTGGAATTTGAATGTAGCTTTCACCTGTTATTTAGAAGTTGGACACTGGATGACCATCAGTTATTAATTGAAGCCGCAAATTTACAAAATTGGGCATACACCACATTCGGCACAGACCAAGCAAGCGAGAGCAATATTAAGTGCATAATAATACTTTTACAGTGCCTATGAGGACAATAAAACGCAAGATTTCAGTGAATTCTTCGCGCAATTAATATCACGAGCCCAAGATCGAGGTATGTATGTCCAATGTCCCATATTGGTTGCTAGTAATGGGACGAGCCTGGAAGAGCTTATACAACTTACTGATCGCGTAAAGCAACAACACCACTTTCTTATGGTGATTACTCAAACTGATCAAAAGACTACTCACATGATCCATGACGGGATTAAATTGGTGAGTGTTGCTTTATGCGGATGATATACTAGTCAATCCTCAGTCAGTATGACAGTTTCAAATTCTCAGTAGGCTAAAAAATTGTAAAAAATGGTTTTAATCGACTCTAACCTATTTCGCAGGATGGAGGGTGCCCCTTTTACTGACAAGGGACCATCACGAACCTCCCCCGCGGAATTCAAAAAACATAATATTCTTAAAGAGCATGAAAAATGCTACAACTTTCTATATGACCATTTTTGCGGCGGAAGCCTCCTGGTCAAGATAATATTTTTTGAATTCCGCGGGGGGTGGTTCGTGATGGTCCCTTGTGAGATCAGCTCTTACAGGGGGCATAATAGCTCATTTGATAGGTCTCGGCGAGCTATGAACGATTCACTAAAAAAATTTGGCACACTATCAAAAATGAGCATTTTTTGTCCAAAAAGTGTCACTTTTTGCCTTTTTTGTCTTCTTTGTCACGTTGATTTTCATTTCCGATACGGGGGTGTATGATATCTAAAAATGCTCCCATGGGCATGCCAGAATGGAATCCGGTAAAAGTTTGGCCGGAGCCCCAAGAAAGTGGCTCTTTTTGGCCAAAAATTCTCATTTTTGCTAAAAAGTGACATTTTTTACCCAAAGCATGTACGAGGCTGGTTTTTTGCACCCGGTGTTTTTCTATGGTGACGAATCCGAATACAACGTGAGTTTTAAGATTTGTTCTCACGAGGCCGTGTTATTCTTAGAGAATTGTGCCAGTCTCGCGGCGAAGACCGCGGGTTTTTCTTCTTGTTTCTAATTTATTTTAGACCATTTGCCAAAATTTCCTATATGCGAAAATCAATATAAAACCGTGACCCTATACCGATAATATGATTGCTCACATTTGGCAGGGACAGTGGTTTTTAGATTTTCGCCAATATTCGGAACAATTTTTGGAGAAATTAAAATAAAATATGCCTTATACTTTGCCTCGTTCATCCCAATAAGCGATTTCAGCACCTTGAACGAGAAAAGAGGTGTTACTATTTCTTAATTCCTTTTTCTTTCATTCTTCATGTGCCTTTATGCCCAAGGGCTATAATAGATTGGCCAGGTGGCGAATACAGGTTATGTTCCGGTGTTAATAAAGTGTTTTCTTTCGGCTCGAAATTTTTGTCCTGCTTACCGTTATACCTGTAATTACTCCCCCGGAGGAGTAATTTTTCAACTATCCCCGGAGGGGGGGGGAGTAAATATAGGGGAGTAATTTTAAGTTGGGGAGTAATTTTTCAAACCACGCCGTGCCGAAGGCACGGAGTGGTGTGACAAATTTTGGCGTTTTTGTCAAAATTATTGGGAATTTCGACCATTTTTCTCCAAATTTTTGTACATTATCTTTCTGAAAAATCTGTCGAAAAAAATTAATAGGGTCCCCCTATGGTTTTTTAATTTTCTAAAAATAATTTTTTGCATAAAAAACCATAGGGGGGACCTAATGGTATGAAAAATCATTTTTCTGATGAATCTGTCGAAAAAAATCAATAGGGTCCCCCCTATGGTTTTTTATTAAAAAATTGTTTTTTAGATATCTTTAAAAAATAGCTAAAAATAGACTATATTTTGTCTAAATTTTGTCTATTTATATTAGGCATACGAAATACTAACTAAAAAGAGCAAAAAATTGGAAAAAGCCGCATTTTTTTTTGGGGGGGGGGTAATTCTAGGGGGAGTAATTTTAGGGAGGGGAGTAATTTTTCAACTACCCCCCGAGGGGGGAATAAATATAGAGGGAAGTAATTTTAGGGGGAGCAATTACGGTACATTTTCATTCAGTAACATAAAACTTTTCAGGTCGAGTCGGGATCCAGATCAAATGTAAATCGGCGCGGTGTTTGTACACAACACGTTCCATATAAGGAAATTGTCAATGCCCTGAGCAATAAGAATCATTTGGACCTCATCATTTTTAAAATGAACCTTAAGTTGGGTGGAATTAATTTTAGAGCGACGCCTAGCGTCTCAATTTCTGGGTAAGCTTGAATCGTGCGACACTTTACATTTATATAATACACTGAAAGAGTTAGGTTTGTGTTACGCCAGTGCGTCTCTAATTCTAGCAAACTAACAGTTATTTTGAAGTGTTTGTCCGTTAACAATATCATATTAATTAAAATGCAGGTAAGTGATTAACTTTTCTTCATGTCTGTCCAACAAAGTTGGGAGTTTTCATTCCTACCATTCTTAATCTTCGAAGTTGCTTTGATATTTCATTGATTATGGATTATGCTATTTTATCATCACTTTATATAACTTCATTGTCTCAAAGTTAGGGCGAAACAATGAAGTAGTTAGATGTTTACTTTAAAAAGGAGTAATTCTTCTTCTTAGTCAACATGTCAATTCGTATAAAATGTGCAAAATTTTATAATATTGTTCTATATTATACCTATTGTGGTTAATGGTTTTATTCACACACTAACTGTGCGCTATCACGTTCGATACTATGAAACGGTTGGCGGTTACATCCAATTACATGTCGGCTTAACTTAGCACAAATAAGCACCAAATTCTAATTCGGTCACAGTCAATATATACCAAACATAATGCATAAAACTTCTGCACACTAAAGTGTCTAGATGTATGTGAAACATTCAGGATCAATGTGTCAATTTTTATTTTGCCTGTCACGACTTGAAATAGTATTTCTCACCTTCTGGCATCTTCCTAAACCTTGTTGGTGCACCACTGTCGGCTAGTAACCTTCTGCATCTGTTAGCTATTGTCACTGTCGGCGTGAAAGCACATTTTATGTATACAGTCATACCTCGATAATCCGCACACACAATAATCCGCATTTTCGATTATCCGCACGAATCTGGCTGGAACGGATTTTTTCCTATAAAATTCTCTCGATAATCGGCTTTTTGTGCCGATTAATTCGATAATATGCACAGATGTTTTGCGAAACGAAAATGAAATTTCCAAGTAAAATTTTTCGTTTATCCGCACAAAGAAAAATGGTTCTGTTTTTGGCGCAAATTTCAAATTTTATACAAAATTTTCCTGTTTTTTATCAAATTTTTCGAAAATTTTTGCCATATTTACCAAAATTTTGCAAAAATCGGTCAAAATTTAGTAAAAAAATCAAAATTTTATGAGCGGGAATTCAAATTGTTTTTATTTTCAAAAAATGATAAAAAATATAGGAAATTTCGTTTATCCGCACAACTTTGCAATGGAAGGATTTTTTCCATACAAAATTCCCTCGATAATCCGTACTTTACGATAATCCGCATTTCGATAATCCGCACAAAATCGGCCAGTCCCGATGTGTGCGGATTATCGAGGTATGACTGTAAATGCTTAGAACATAATATTTTTCGGGACTTTTTTGCGTACTTTCATGCTGAAACTTTCAGCGGAAACGAATGGTTCTCCAAAAGCACAATGTTTATGGGAATTGTAAGCTTATTAGTTTTGTTGTGTAAAATCGCATGTGTGGAATTTAGCACGTGGCAAACGTCGCTCCACAGGTCGAAAGTTTTCGCAAAGTTGGACTACCTGAAAATGAACCAACAATGGTTGGGGTATGACTAATCCACTTTTTCTGAGGCTCATTTTATTATAAAATTTAGATGTCTTTCACAATTGGGGAAAATCTTAAGATAAGTAACTTTCATAAACAATCAAAATATTGTAACATACTACAAACTAGGGTTTGATTCCCATCCCCGCATAATCGTCTCGGCGCTTAACCATTGTCTCTTTTCGTGGTGCAATGATAAACAAAATCTCTAAATCATCATCTTTTACACAGCTCAGCTTGTTATTTTCAATCGAGAGAATATTTCCTCTTTGTTCCAGACGGCGAATTATATACCCTGTACTCAATTCGCCGTCTGGAACAAAGAGGAAATATTCTATCGATTGAAAATAACAAGCTGAGCTGTGTAAAAGATGATGATTTAGAGATTTGTGTTTATCATTGCACCACGAAGAGAGACAATGGTTAAGCGCCGAGACGATTATGCGGGGATGGGAATCAAACCCTACTACAAACTGTACTGCGTCCGTTTTTGACAATTCCGACCCCAGTTTTGGCCTGTTCGACCTATGTAGGCCAATTTTGTAGGATTCGTATTCCCAATATGCCCCAGTTGACCAAAAATACCATTTTCGACATATTCGACCTTGGTTTTTACTTGCTCGACCTATGTTGACGGTTACCACCCAACTGGGGGGTAAACGTCTGCAGTGCTAAACAACACTCGCCACATGTCTTTGCGCCAGCGACGCAGAGGATTTGTATGGTAAGCATGAGAAAGAGAGTGTTCTAGCTGGAAAATCGCAACATTTTGAGCTGATGCTCAGTTTGCGAGAGAGTGTGTATCTCTAACGCACTCGCTTCCCTCCAACCCATAATTAAATAAATTTACTGGCTTCAGCCAGTAAAAAGAGCTCTTCACTGGCTACAGCCAGTAAAGCTCTTTTTACTGGGCCGAGGCGGCTAGAACACTCTCTTTCTCATGCTTACCATACAAATCCTCTGCGTCGCTGGCGCAAAGACATGTGACGAGTGTTGTTTAGCACTGCAGACGTTTACCCCCAGCTGGGTTGATGTCCTATGTTGACCACACAAAACTTTGTCGGATTCACGTATCCAAGAACGAAAACTGTATATATAACACCCACTATGCCTGAAAACTACCAAAATACCATTTTCGGCCAATCCGACCTCCGTTTCGACTTGATCGACCTATGTTAACCTTAAATCTGCGTCGATTTTTACGAATTCGTGTGGTTTAAAAGCCTAAAATGGTAACAAAAATTGGGTCGAAAACAGCCCGAAAAATTGTAAAAACGGCATATCACTGACTGACGCAGTGACGGATGTCAGCAAATTAAATTACTGTTGACTTCTCAATTTAAATTAGCGCCATACAATTAGTGTGAGACCAATAATTTTTTATTTTTACATGTATGGAAGCTTTTTCGCCCAGCAAAATCAGCCACTGCCACAATTTGCAGCTCTCGTAAATGGTATACAGCAATTTGAAGTAAACACCAGCTTCGTAAATTTCATCAAAAATGCAGTATGTGAACATTACAATGAGACGGGATCATTCCCGAAAGAATTGATAGTCTACTGTTCAGGGCTGAGGGAGGTGAATGATGATAAGGTACGATTACCGACTTTATAATATAGATTTAACCCTGGCTCACATGCTGCAAATCAAGATATTTTTTAATAACAACGATATATCCAGAATATCATAAAAATTCCTTCTTTGTGGGAAGGAAAATCGAGTCCCTCTAAGGCGCACTGTGTGGGTGGCCCATGAACAGAATCTCCCACTTTTTGGGGGTCTCGGACCCCAAACTCGCGGGTACCCCCCAAAACCCATGATTTTAGGGGGGGGGTTATCAATGTCATATTTGGGTGTGACATACGTGAAAACGTGACATCCGTGTGTCATGTAAAAGACAAGTTTCTGATAGCCGCTCGGATCCAGGCGTGTGATACGTCAATCGCTTCGTCTCGCCGAGACAAGACGTTTGGTACCGGTCTCGCCGACAAAGATTGACTCTGCCGGGATTTATGGCTTCCGGAAGTCCGGAAAATCCTGGGATTTGGCCCTAGGCTATCTTTCTAATAGTCGCTCGGATCCGGGCGTGTGATACGTCAATCGCTTCGTCTCGCCGAGACAAGACGATTGGTACCGGTCTCGCCGACAAAGATTGACTCTGCCGGGATTTATGGCTTCCGGAAATCCGGAAAATCCTGGATTTGGGGCGTGGTCCGCGGCGCAGCCGCGGGTGGTCCGCGGCGGAGGCCGCGGGTGCGTCCTATGGAATAAACATACTATTTTGCGCACAATTCCAATACATCTAAGTAAAGTGTGTCTCCTTTCGCATTGTGTATTTGGAATTAAGTTAACTTCTTCATAAAAGTTGTAAATTTTGGGATGCCTTTGGACTTGGTATACAAAACGGAATTTATTGAAAGACATGTGTCAAAAAGCTCTTGTGTTAGGCTAAAAATGGACATAATCAGTATTAACTGGTAGTCCTCAATCCAGATATCACAGTAATACCGCCTGTTCAATGAACAGTTTCTCCTGCGCTGATCCTGAAATTATACAAATTTATTTATAGATGTGGCTCGTCTTTGTCAATTCTTTCCGACAGGGCATGATGGGGGCACATAATATTAAGTGCAGAGATGTTGAATTGATGTTCCCAAAATTAGTTGTCATCAGGGTTTCCAGAGGAAATTATCGTCTATTCCAGAACGAACGAAGGAATTTGACACATCCGCCATTGGGCACTTGCATAGATATGAGCGGCCTAGATCCTGAAAAGTCTGAATTTATTTTGCTGAGCGATTTTTCTGAAAAGGTCATTTTAATGAATATTCGCCTTTGACTTCATCTCACTCTACAGCACTGCTTTCGATAAAGTTGCGACATCCTTTCTTACTTTGATATTCGATAGTTAGTGCAAGCGGGTTGAGATTTTGACTTGCACATAAAGAATGCACATCACATCGCACTTGAATTACCGTATTACCTGTAATTAGCCCTTCCCATCAAATTAACGCCCCCTCCAATTAACCCCCCTCTGGAGCGACATCGTAAAATTAGCGGCTCCCCACTAATTAATCCCCTCCACTTAACCCCTCAAAATATGTTCTTTTTCCAAAATTTTCCAAAAATTCAAATTTTTGGCGCGAACTCAAATTTTTGAATTTTTTTGTGCAAACTGCCATTTTTTGGCATATTTTCAAAAAATGCCCAAAAATGACAAAAATTGGCAAAGAAATCAGAAAAAATTTAAAGAATTCAAATTTTTACCTAAAAATTTAGGGTGGGAATTCAAGATTAGTTTATATTTTCAACAATATACCAAAAATGGCCAAAAATCGGCAAAAATTTTCGCGTCGCGCCTTAGGCGTGACATCGTACAATTAGCGACCCCTCTATTTAACACCTCTCTAATTAACCTCCTCTGGAGGTACATTGGAAAATTAACCACCGGGGGTTAATTACAGGTAATACGGTGTATAGTCAGGATGTAGTCGAAATACAGGCAAAACTTTTAGGAAATGGCGTCACCAACACTTTATACTGTTGTGTATGATTCCCCAGGAGATAGAGTTCCTCTGAAACAATTGGAACACTTGACGTGGTCACTTTGTTTTGGTTACGGCACAAATAAGGAACCATTAGCTGTTCCGTCACCTCTGATATCCGCTATGGAACTGTCAAAAAGGGGAAGAACGAACTGGATGGCAGGAAGGTAAGCGAAAGATTACTGTTCTCTCACAAATATAACTATGTTATGGTATATAGCCATACATGTTAAATTTGGTTTGTCCGTCTGGCTTTCCAAATCAAAAAGTGCGATCCGATTTGCCATACAACAGCACTAGTTATAATACAGTTTGGTTATAAAGAGAAATCACCAATTACTTTGATAATAAAATGAAAGTCAGTTGAGGTCAAACCAGATTGCATCTCTTTATTCCTTATTCATCCAAAATGAGCGATAGGCTGCGGCGTGTTTTATGACTGTCCGCCCTCTCTTCAATTTTCTCATTCTTGTATCCACTCGCTTCCATTGGCCAGTGCCCAAAAGGAAACAAATGCTAGAGGATATAGGCGAAAGAAAATGAGCAGTGCAGTAGAATTAAAAAGCGTAGAAATAAACACGGTACTGTTGTATGTTGATTCCCTGAGAAAATAACGTGTGTTCATGACATGTTTTAAAGATCTTTTATAATACGCGGTTTATATCCGTGTGTGAGTGTGTCACAAAATTTGGAAGGTCATTTTTAGGGGTGCTTAATTTGTAAATGTACCTATTTTAGGGTAACTTCGAATTTTAGGTCAAAATTTAGCTAAAATTTAGACAACATTCAGACAATTTCTCAGTCTGTAACGCTTTTTGACTACAAACTACAAGTTTTTGTGGGCCCGATCCTCATTTTTCGCTGTCCGTAGCGCTTTTTGACTACAAACTACAAGTTTTTCAGGGCCCGATCCTCATTTTTCTCTGTCGCCCCCAAATAATTAGGCACCACAAATCCCCCCATCGAGCACCCGAAGGCCGCGAGTCTCACTGACAAAGCCACAGGTAAACAGCCTAAGGCTCCGCGATGCCGCAGGCACCACTAGTGCAGCTAGTTTATAATATTTTAAAGATTTATTTTAGGTATCTTGCTAAAAATATCTACTTTCCCGAAGGAAGTGGCCTAATGGGAACGTTCAATGGCATCAATTCCCGCTTCCGCGCACTTACAACAATGTTTTGGGCCTAGTGTTTGTATGTTAATAATTTATTGCAGTGATAATTCTTTATATCATTCCACCAGGCGAGGACATATGTTCGTGCAAAAAGATCCTTATCAGTGATTTTGAATTGGCGGCAGTGCGGTCGGCGAATGGAAGGCGCCGGCCCTCTTCTTCGTTTCGAATGAAGAGAGAGGGAAGAGACGAGAGACAAGCAGAGCGTGCGCCGCACACTAGCAACAAATTAAACTCTCTGCTTGTCTCTCGTCTCTTCCCTCTCTCTTCATTCGAAACGAAGAAGAGGGCCGGCGCCTTCCATTCGCCGACCGCACTGCCGCCAATTCAAAATCACTGATAAGGATCTTTTTGCACGAACATATGTCCTCGCCTGGTACTCGCGTTAATCAATACTGCCTTCAAAATTATTTACTTCTAGCAGAAATTATTTTTGATTACCTCTGTAAAATGGCGTAGATAAGAGTTCCGCGTAGGCAATTGGCGATTTGAATTTGCGCCAAAACATAATTGCATGCCAAAGGGGTTAAAAGAGGCCGCTGAAAATTTTTAATGAGAGGGATTACTCGGCAGGGTTCTCCTCTAGAGATTGGTAAAAAAATTTGGGTGGGGCCTTATTAGAGTAAAAATTTTCACAGTCAACACTTTTCCCTATTAGAGGAGGCTCTGTTCAGCATCAGGAAAAGAGCCTCCTCTAATAGGGAAAAGTGTTGACTGTGAAAATTTTTACTCTAATAAGGCCCCACTCAATTTTTTTACCAATCTCTAGAGGAGACCCCTGCCGAGTAATCCCTCTCATTAAAAATTTTCAGCGGCCTCTTTTAACCCCTTTGGCATGCAATTATGTTTTGGCGCAAATTCAAATCGCCATTTGCCTACGCGGAACTCTTATCTACGCCATTTTATTTGGGAATTATTGGACAGGATCAACAATGAAACAATGCTTTCGTGTATCATTCTGGAATATTTTGTTACAGTACTTTATGAATTCGATATTTATTATGAGCTAATCCAAAAACTATGAAATTTCGGAACGTTTGTCCCTCATGATCCTTGTGTGTCCCTTTTTCATTTCATGAAATACAAATTTCTTAACGACGTTATTTATCCTAATGATGGTATCCCAGGAGTGGAACAATGAAATTTATTATGAATAATTTTTAAGTACTGGCGCATATCAAAATACTCTATTTCTGACAAAAATGCATTTCCGCAAAAATTTATTGAACATTCCTAGCTTGCGTTTGATTCTCGTTTTTGATAACAATTTGCCAAATATTTCATATCGTTGCTTTGATACCTCTTGTTTGCACTTTCCAATAATTGTTTGTTGTTTGCCAAACTCAGTTAGCCCACTTCTATTCTTTATTAATTTGTGCCAAAATAAGAATGAATTTGTCATTCAGAAATATGCTTCTTCTGCTTCTAATTTATCTAATTATATTTGAAAATAAGTTAAGTCCAAGTAAACGAAGTTTCTTAAAATCTAAACATATCGCCGTAAGAGAGGAGTATGTTATATAAAAAACAAGGCATTAATATTGTAAACCAAAGATTCCTTTGTATTCTATCTCACAAAAATTCGAGATTTATCCAACCTATTCGAGATAATTTATCCAACCTTTCGTACAAACATTCTTGCTTTCAGAGTCATATTTTCACGTAGCTTATGAAAATTTGTATTAAAAATAAAAAAGTGGGCTTTAATGAAACGGTAATAATTAACAGTTTGGTTACACAAGTCCAGTCATTATTCTGAACGTTGCTCTAACGAAAACCAATCATTTCTTAAGACAAAATATGAATTCGATTTGAGAAATATCCCAATTTCTTCCGGGTTCTGTTTTCGAAATAACAAACACACTTTATGGAATATTATTGCATAAGGCATCACGTCTTGGGAAGGCAACAAGGCTTGCTTAAGAAAACACAAAAAAGACACTCCTTTACTTCCTTTACCGGTCATTTGTCGATAGGGCTTATTATAGACAGAATTCCGTCTCTTTTCTCAATAGCAAACCGACACCCCCGCTTTTACATTACCGTATTCCCTCTAATTGCTGCTCCGCTCTAATTATTACCCCCCCCCCCAAAAAAATGTGCCAAAAATAAGCTAAATTTTCTATTTTTGTTGTGTTTTTAGTAGGGATCGGCAAAATTCGGCGAGCCCGATCGTCGAGCTTGACCCATCCAGGCTCGGGCTCGGACTCGACAAAATTCCAGATTCACTTGGCGAGCTCGGGCTCGGGCTCGCCAATAATGCCGAGCCGAGCCCGAGCTTCGAGCCCGATTTGAATTTTATTCTTTTCCGGCCTATTTTTTGGACATCAGAAATTGGTCTTTTTATTGTTTTTGCTAGTATTTCGTATATTTAATATAAATAGACAAAACTCAGACGATTCAGTCAATTTTTTTTTAATAGAATTTACATGCAAAGTCAAATTTTATCTGAATTTTTCCAAAAATTTTCCGGGAAAATATCAAAATGTCCAAATTTTCCCATTTTTGCTTATGGTTTTTGCAAAATTTTTCCATTTTTGATGATTTTCATATGGAAATTTTTAATATTTTTTAAATACTTGATGGAGAAATGGTATCCAAAAAGCGCCGCAGGGGAAAATTTTTCAATTTTTTGCCGATTTGATACAAAAAATTTGCACTATTTCAAAAATACCGTAAACCTTCTAATTTAACCCCGGGGGTATAATTATTCGATCGACCTCTAGAGGGGGCAAAATTAGAGGAGGGGTAAAAATAGAGTGGGCAAAATTAAACCGCTCGCCGGAGGCGCCGAAAATTTTTGAGGTTTTTGCTCCGATTTCAAAAATTTTCGTCTTTTTTTGAATTTTTCAAAAAAATTCAAAATTTGAATTCCCGCCCCAAAAATTTTGGATTTTTTTGAAATTTTTGCCCTTTTTCCAATATTTTGGCAAATTTTTGCAAAATTTGGGAAAATTTTGCAAAAATGGCAAAAAATAGGTTAAAAATTCAGGTTTTTGGAAAAAAATTTGAACTAAAATTTTCGCCTGCACAGAACTTAAATTTTCCAGTTTTCGCCCTTTTTTGCTTAAAATCAGTAGTTTTGGTTACTGAAATGTTGTTGCCATTGTTATTGAACTGCCGTTAATAACAATGGCAAAATAAATAAAAATCTGCGCGGCTGGCGAAAATTATTCGATTTTTGGCCCTGACCCTGTGATTTTCCCTGAAACTGGTCATTGAGTGTTGCTCAAAATGCCCAGCTTTGCGGTATTTCGTCGCAATAGTCCGTTCAACCAATAGCATTAGTACAAAGTGAGAAGAAAACAATGGAAGAAAATATATAGACGCAAAAGCGGTTGATTAATAGTGATTTTGGAACGAAAATGTTAGGCTTGAAGGGGGACTCGAACCACCCGACCAACGCTAAGGCCGCGCTGCTCTACCACTGAGCTATCCAAGCACGTAGAATTTAGCTGCCAACTGCGCTTATAGGCAGGGAAACCATGGGGTTTCTCCACATCCTAAAGCCGTTGGTGGAGAATAATAGTGATTTTGGAAAAATCACGGCCGAAAATGACCGAGCCCGTAGGCTCGAAGCTTGACCCCTTTTTCCGAGCTTCGAGCCCGACCTACCCGGGCTCGAAAGCTCGGCAAAGCTCGGGCTCGGGCTCGCCGATCCCTAGTTTTTAGTAGGGGTCGGCGAATCCGGATCCGAATCTTTCCGAATCCGGATAGCTAAAAACTTTTTAGCTATGATTTCGTATTTAAAATATAAATATACAATATATAGACAGTTTAGTCTATTTTTAGTGTTTTTAGCTTAAACTTAGATTATTGCCATATTTTGTTGCAAAATTTTCCTAAATTTGGCCAAAAATTTGCCAAATTTTGAGAAAACAAGAGAATGACGATGGAAACTACCGTTATTTCTTTTCTCGTTTTGATTATTTATTTAGACATTTCAGTACTATTTTGTACTATTATTTAGATAAATGTATATTATTGCCATATTTTTTGCCAAATTGTGGTTAAAAGTTCATTCGTATTTTCAGAATTCGAATGCCAAAATTGGATCGAAAATTTTACTTTTTTACTTACGTTACTTACTACTTATAAAAACTTATGAAAAAATTGTGAAAACTGTAAGGAAAAAAATCGGTTTAAATTTTGAAAATTATTTGAGAAATATAGCTAAAAAAGTAAAATTCATAGTCAACAATGATTCAGAGCAATAAATGCGCTGAAAAATTTAGAGATTTATTTTAAAATCATTCAGAAAATGGAAAGCTTTCATAAAAATCTCACGAAAATTCGTAAAATATTGATAATAGACTAGAAAAATTCAAACCTTGCCCAAATAATTTCGGCCGCCAGTTGAAAATGGTTTAAATTTTGAAAATTATTTGAGAAACTTTCCCAAAAATCCGAAAAAGTTTCTGAAGTTTAGCTAAAAAGGTTAAATTTTGACGATAAATTTTTGTAATATTCAGCCCCAGAACACTGAAAATTTTTAGTTTATCGTAAAAAATTCTCAAAATTTTCGCCCTGTAATTATTTCCCCCTCTAATTATTACCCCTGGAGCTCGTTTGAAAAATTATTACCACGGGTGGCAATTACAGGGATTACGGTATATGAAATTCCAGCTGCTACGCTTAAACTGACTCTAAATTCGGATTCAGGGGGTCGATTACCTATAGTGGGTACGAAACCTCGGCCTGAGATCACATAAAAATGTCCTTTTTCGCGAAAAACCAAAATTTCTATGAATTTACCGTTCTACGAATATGCAGTCTATGAAGAGAGAGCCAAAGTTTTTGGCATGATGAAATTCCTCTATCATTTTCTCCAAAAATCTATTATGAATTTTAACTTATTTGCATATTTGTAGGTCTCAAAAAGTTGACATACAAATGCACATTGGGCAACATCACGATAACTAAAAATAAAAGAGAAATACCATTTGGATCGGATCGCTTTCCGCTTCGATCTCCCAGCCTCGTCCGTTACCCAGTCAAGTAAATGTGTGGAAGAGGTATGAGAAAGAGGCGAGACGGTTGTATTCTTCTCCTCCAAAAGCTTTTGCTGCTTAAATTCAATTTGACTGGTTACTACCTTGAGCGAGTTATTGGGGTCAAAATAGAGAAGTTATATCGAAGCGTTTACGGTAACCACAAAATACTGTTAGCCACAAAATAAATATTTAACCAAAATTAAAAGCATGTCATGTCCTATATTGAATATGCAGGCAATGGATTCAACGTTGGCTTTCGCATTCCGCCATTGTTATTATTTTGCTATGGACCGTTGTCGAGTTTGGCCTACTTATGTAGGAACTGCCAATTGAAGAGATAGCAAGTTTGTTACTTTATTTTAAAACTAGCTCCTCAATAGCGGTTGATCTGATGACTGGTCGCTAAAAAAATTCAACCGGACTTGAAGAAAAATTTCACTGATGAAAAACAAAAATTCGGTCGAATATTTGAGGGAGAGGAGGAAAATAGGCAGACGAACAGACAACACTCTCTTCTCACAATGACCTTGCCAGCCACATTCAAAGAGAACTCAGTTTTGGTCGTTCTGATGGAAGCGATCCAAATCAGGTTGTTTAGCAAAAACCGTTAAGTAAGTCCTTTTTAGGTTTATTTAGACCTCAGAAAGACCCATTTTGTTCAAGGTCAAAAATCACATTCCTCGTAAATCGCTATTAGCTTAAACGTTCACTAATTTTCAATTCGGTCGTTTTAGCAAAGGATTGTAATTTTTTCTCTTGTGTAATAATCAAATATCGCGCGGTGGCTCAAACTAACATAAAGTTGGCTACGAACGTGATTAATTTAGTCTGCAGTTTCTATTTTCTTTACGCACTTCATATGGAAATTTCGGAGAACCTGGTAAGTACCAATTAATTTTGCACTATTAATTTTTTAACTTGTAAGAACGGTGTTTCACTTCGCCGCAAAAAGAGTGTTTCCTGCCTCAATGCATATCTGCGTGGAGCAGTGGGCTAAAGACCTCTTATTTGACCACCTTTAAACCACAGCGAGCACTTTAGCCCACTGCGCCTGGGACATTCTAGAAGAGTGAGTGATGGCTCGTACAAATGGTGAGATTCTGAGGAGGGATTCCAGGGGCCTAAGGCAAAATTCTCAAAATGGCTCAAATTCTAATATTAGTGCCCTAAGCCCGTACATTGTGCCCCTTAACAACGTAACATTTCCAAATCGCCATATGGGGTTTTCGATAAAGACAGTACTCTCACTTTTGGACTATTCCAGAAGACATTTTGCATTATGGTAATAAATTGGATTATTTGAATTGATTCCCTCATTTCACAAGTTGACTTTAATTAGTGTTTTTACTTATTTCGAAAAACTGCATCGTAAAAGTAACGATTATAACGGAGATGGTTTTGAACATCGCTCCAAGTCTGTTTTCATTGTTTACGAATCTGGTACAAAATTTGGAAAAGCTTTTTTATATTTTGACCTTTCTTAAAGTACTCGGCATTCCTCCTGGCAACTTTTTGGGTCAATATCTAATTTTTTGAACCCTGTCGACGTTGCGATTTGCGGCATTTTTTACAACAGGTTGCTGGCTAATAGAAAAATGTAAAGCAGCAAACAAGCAGTGTAACGGCCACGTCACAGACAAAACTAAAAGCAAGCTTTAGTTCATTAAACTCGAAATCGAGTTTGAGCTCGGGATATATTCTATCTCATCGAAATAAATTTTTTTGACTTTGAAATCTGCTAAGATACTGCCTCTCCCCAGATAGGAGGATGATTTCTTCAATTTTAAATTTCTAATTCAAGTTTTAAAAGGCGCTTTTTGAGAAGGCGTTTTGTTTCTCTTTTTCATAATACAAATGAAGAAAGACAGACAGGAAGCGATGCTATGCTTGAACCTTTGATTTAACTTTAAACTTTGCGCATTTTGGCCATGAACATGGGAACATTGTTGAACAATGTGAAAATGCAAACTTGTCTTCGCTTGAACATTTTATTCAACAATAAGTGTGCGGATAGTTAACGAATGGGTTATAACTGAATGCGAAGAATTACAGTTCTAAAAGCACAAGTGATTTATTTTTGTACTTTTTAAAAGTTTTTCTCAAATATATGTTCAAAGCACAGCCACATATGCTTGAAAACGGTGTTCCATTTTTTCACCTGACCGTATTTCAAACACTAAGAAAATTGATATGGCATTACAAATTTTTAATCTCCAAGAAAAAAATCAGATTCATCATATATGGTCTGTGGAATGGTCCTTGTAGTAATCAGCCATTGTTTTCTGATATCGTTGTTGATCAGTTCAAATAATAGCGAGTTAAAACTTCGTATTTTCCTTCCTTTACGATAGTCGGAATAATTGCTCTTCAATACTTCTAAGACTCAGTCCACGCGATAGCACCGAATACACTCAATCAATTGGTTTCCATCGCCGCTCTTGAGATCCATGAATTTCTAAAATTATAAATAGTGTAAGTGAGAATTTTGGGAATATAAAAACCAAATGTAAGAAAAGATGCTGCGAAATAAAAAATATCAGAATATCCTTAATAAATACATGCTATTTACCTGCAAAAAAGCAACAATGACAGTAGAAATGTCGCATTGGATGAAGTTAATTGCGCATGTACAATGCCCTCCGGTCACAAAAAATTCAACCAACATGTTGAAGATAAAATATTGATTGAAGAGAAAACATGAGAAAATTGAAGTTCGTTACATTGCACGTGATTTTTTATCCAATCGAGAAGTTTCTGAACGTTTCCTTCCGGATAAAATCCAATCGGATACATTCGCAGGCGGCTATGATATGGATTGATTGCTCTGGCCAACACGTTTAAGAAGGAGACTTCAATTCGAGAAATCAGCTTCAAAAACAGATGTAAACGTAAATCCGTGAATGGGGGGGGGGGGGCAAAGTGTTGAAATAAAGGGCAGTTCTTGTGATTGAGTTGTTTACGCGCAGAGAACACGGTCATTATCTCATTCGAACATGGATTTGAATCCAAAGCAGAAAAATTGATCAGTGATGATTAAAGATGAAACTTAGTTATATCACCTCTATAATAGGCTCCCATCTTATAAACTAGCCTACCATATTGTTTGCATTGCATCATGGCTTGAACTTTATAAAGAATTTTTTCGAATAGATGTTGTGAACGACCCATTCTGTGTATGCTTCAGGAGAGAGCTCATTATTGAATATTTTGACGGCATCAAATCCTTACAGTAAGTTAGAGCAAAACTTCCTGAGTCTGTCACGTGACAGACAGACTCAGGAAGTTTTTGTCCGTAAGGTTTTGTCCCCTTTTTTGTCTGTAAGGTTTTGTCACGCTTTCACTGGAAGGCAGCTACTTAAGGTAATTTTTAGCGGAGAATCCGAATTTAAGGTCAAAATTTAGCTAAATATAGATAAAATTTAGACAAATGTACCTAATTTTTCGTGTATTTTTCGGAAAGTCGATTCTTACCAGTGGAAATTCTCTGTCTGTCTCAATCTGACCCAATCTGACCGCTGATGGCGGTGGGCATACTGATACAGACGAGGGCATACTGATGGCGGTGCGCGAAGCGATGACGAACCCAATCTCCCGCTGTGCACGCTAACCGCTTCCTAGCGAAGTGGGGCCGCGAAGCGGCTCCACTTCGCTAGTTTAAATTCATAATTGAAGCGGTCCTGGAAATAACAAAGTTTACTGGAAAGACGTGAAACATTGTAGCGCTCCTACAGACTATATGAGAAAATTTCTCTCAAAGTTTCCTGTTTAAATTTCTTTTTTGAATCCCAATACTTTTTTGAGCCAAAAAAGGCCCACATTGGCCATCCACCGAAGCAGGCTGGGATGTTCAAAACGTTTAAAGTACTAAAATTGTCGGAAAAGAAGTAATTTGAGGCTCAGTATATCAAGCATGGCAACCGGACCGGACCGGGCACCGGACCGGACCGGGGGGTGGCCGGTCCGGCGGACCAAACCGGACCGACCAAAACTGAACAAGCACCCCTAAGAATGCATTCGGCGGCAAAAAATTTTAAAATTTTTGAAATATTAAAAATTTTCAATGTAAGTTTTTGGCAAACAATTCAATTTTTATAAAAAATTTTGCCTGCGGCGCTATTTTTCCTTCCATTTTCTATTGTACGTCGCTATTTTTCCAAATATTCGCCTGCGGCGCTTTTTTGCTGTTGTATGTTTTTTTTTTC
>JAKKPZ010000319.1:0-55810 GCA_022814885.1 Ditylenchus destructor
GCTATTGGTACCGGTCTCGCCGACAAGATTTGCGAGTACCGGGAGATATGGATTCCGGAAATTCCCGAATTGGGCCAGGTCACAGATCCGGGCGAATTCGAATTACTTGAAACCCCTCGTGGTCGGACGCGCAGCTCCCGACCTTCTTCCTTGTAATGTGAGGGAACAAAGTGCACGCATACGTTCGCGGCGACAGCCGGGGGGGGGGGGGGGGTGGTACCACCCAGTTGGGGGGGATGACAGTTGGGGGGATAGTTGGGGGGACATCCAGTTGGGCGGGGATAGTTGGGGGGAATCGATGTCCCCCAAGTGGATCCCCCCCACTTGGATGTCCCCCAACTGGATGTCCCCCCAAATGGATGTCCCCCCAACTGGGTTTACCCCCCAAGTGTCCTTTTTTAAAAACGTTTTTTTCCCTAAAATACATTTTTTGCCCCAAAAATGCATTTTAGGCCCATTTTAGGCTCTGTATTCGATGTTTTCGTTCCTTTTCGTCCAAGAATATAATGTTGCGAACAAGTTACATGACTTTTTCATGTAAAAATTGCACTTTCCGCTGATTCATCCTCAAATTTTCATCTTCTAATGGTTCCATGGTAACCATAGGAATTTGCTTTAGGTTAAACCATCCTTATAAGAGCATAACGAAGTACTTAGGCTTAAGAGGAACTTAATCTTAGGCTTAAGCTCCGAACAACCCTAAAAAATGGCGAAAAACCAAATAAAGCCTCAAATAACTGAAAAAAAGCAGCAAACCGTTATATTCTTGAACGAAAACATCGAATACAGAGCCAGAAATTAGCCTAGGAGCATATTTAGGGCAAAAAACGCATTTTTGGGGCAAAAAAATGCATTTTAGGGTTAAAAAAAAACGTTTTAAAAAAAGAACACTTGGGGGTAAACCCAGTTGGGGGGACATCCATTTGGGGGGACATCCAGTTGGGGGGATATCCACTTGGGGGGGCATCCACTTGGGGGGACATCGATTCCCCCCAACTGTCCCCGCCCAACTGGATGTCCCCCCAACTATCCCCCCAACTGTCATTCCCCCCAACTGTACTGATGTCAGCCGGGGGTTCTCCCTCCTGGTCTTCTTTTTTTAATACTAATAGACTAAGGTCACGTTTTATGAAACGGCCCGTACCATTCTGTGATCGGGAATTTGGGAAAAAATTTGGCCGGTACCCCCCCCCCCCAAAACCCAAAAGTTGGTCGTCCCGAAAATCCGGTACCCCCCCCCAAAATGGCCATTTCCACTGAAACGTACCCCCCCCCAAAAAAAAATCCTGGGTGCGTCCCTGGGTGGTGTACGATTGCTCAAAATGCTCCCTGAGAGATGCTGATACGGAATCCGGAAAACATTTTTTGGGGCGATCTCAAAAAGTGGCTTTTTTGCCCAAAAGATGTCATTTTTGCCACTTTTTTGGCGTAAAGATGGAAGCTACTGTGATCGCCCCCTACCAGTATCTCAGCGAAATAATTTATTGAACGCAAAAGAAAATGTTTAGTTGGAATACTGCCTCTCACGAGATAGGAGGGCACTTTTCACCATTGCATTTGCTCGCGCTAGAAAAGTTTTGTCCCGCCGCGATAGGCCCAATCGCAAGGCGGCTGCCTCGCTCTCTTCGTTTCGAACGAAGAGAGAGGGAAGAGACGAGAGAGAAATGAGAACGTTCTAATTGTGCAGCGCCCAAATAAAATGTCTCTCGTCTCTTCCCTCTCTCTACGTTCGAAACGAAGAGAGCGAGGCAGCCGCCTTCCATTCGCGTCCGCATAGCCGCGAATTTGAAATCACTGATAAGATCTCCAGTGCATTTAAATTGTGAAGAAAGTGCCCTCCTATCTAATGAGAGGCAGTATACCTAAAATTTACACTTTGAGCACACAGGTATCAGGGTGACGAAGGAACCCATTCCCGCTAGTCTTTGAGTGTCTGACCACTAGATTGTTTCTGAAGTCACAGTTATCTCTAAAAAGTTGACTTTTTGGTATTAGAATTAGGACCAATAATTCTCAAAAATTGATTTTTAGATAAACCAAATAAAGTCACGAAATAGGAAATGAATGAACAGAGTAATCTCTGACATATGAAAGTTCACAAAGCACCGATCACATGTTTAAACTATTGTCGAAATTTCTCAAGTCCGCCTGTTTGTTAATTTTACGTGCCAGAGCGTTTGTATGAAATTGGGCCAACCAATGAGACAGCAAATGGCGCAGCTGCATTTGGCGCGAATTGAAACGCGGTGGTTCGCATAATTAGGAAACAGGCGGACTTGAGAAATTTCGACAATAAATGATTTATGAATAAAAAATTTTAACATATTCTTCAGGTAAACTTCAATTTTTATCAATCAATACTTCTGCATTTTGTTGGCGAATATTTACTGCCCTTGTTCAATTTAATGGAATGGCAATAAATTCCCCTAATTTCTGATTTTAAGGAAATCAGAAAATAACCGGGCTTTTCGAGGTACAATTCGAGAATCTCGATCTCAAATTTGTCTGAAAATATTCGCTGTTACCCCTTTCACAGACGAAAATTTTTCTGTCAAAATGATGTAATCGAGACCAAAAATTTCACTAGTAAACAAACAATCTCAGACCAAAATATGGCTACTGTTGTCACTTCCACTGGCATGAGCGTTAGCAATGCAACACTTTGCATGATTTTCTTCCAAGAAATCGATCCGCATTCAATTCCTACGGACGTCTTTGTTTCTCCTATGCCCTTCAGATGTTTGCCCTTTAGCAAGCGATTTATGTTTAATTCGCGGCTAACCGAAGCATTTTTTTGTTTTGCATTTGCAAAAATATTCTGACATCTGCGAGAACACAGGGGATCTTTTCCTTTTAGACTATCTAATAGTGATAGACTTTCAGGCATATAATTATTCAGCCAAGTTTCATTTCTGTAATCTTGCCATTTGTTTGCCAAATGTTTGGCCATTTAACGAAACATTATTAAACTTAACTAACGTCCAAATTTTTCACGAATCAAACCGACGTGCAAAAAAGCAGATATATTTCGGTACCATCGATTTCCTTAAATTTTTGGTTAAAAATGTTTTTACTCCGGAGAATTTGCAACACTAATTTCAATGTAACAATTTTATTATATTTTATGTACAAAATTTAATGCCTTAATATAGAGGTAAAATGTATTAAATATGTTACGATGAAGGAGATAATGGCAAAATAATTTATTGGATTGGAGTTGCGGAAAGCTGCTGCAGTGTCGAACGCATTGCCATTGCACATATTCCCGGAGCAAGAGCAGACCCTAAATCATTCATAGCGTTTGTTGTGTACAGCGCAATCTGATTTCTGATCTATTTGTTTCGAGTAATTTCAGGTACTCTCAGTATATCCTAGGTTAAACTGATTGGATCAGTTTCGCCAAAGAACTAATAGTATAAAGTAACATTAGTTTCCCTATGGTATCTCTCAACTTATCAATTAGTCTCGAACTTTTATATGAGATTAAACATTTACCTGACTGTCGAGTCAAAGAGTTTACCGCCTTTGCTCCCACCAGCAGAGAGGTCACTTGAGTTGAAGGTTTTGCACATAGTGTGCTGGCGGAGATGGCCCGCTAGACCCGTCCTATTGAAGCCATGACGAAATATGTTGGACCAGCAGCCTCGAATATAGCCTCTGGCTCCTGTTCCTAAAAGGATATTTTTAGACAAGCTGAATTTCTCTAATTTTCCAATATTTCATTTTCTGCACTTTCGTTTTTCATAGTGTGAAAAATTTTCACGTTTTTATACTTTAGATCGACCATAAATGGAATACAAAGTTGAGTTTTAATTAAGCTTATACTCAAGAGTACCAGCAGATATGGAATATGTTTTCTAGAAAGTTTGACAATAGCTAAAATTTTAAATGGTTCTTAAAAACGTGAGCTTTTCTGCAAAAAATTTTTGTTTCTATATATTAAATTTTTCTTCTGTGTTCAATTTTTATAATTTGAAGAATTTTCTTTATCGCTTAATCCCTAACTCAAAATTTGCCCCATTATATGGATAAAGCAGGAAATGGTTGTTTTGACGAAACGGTGACATATAACTCCGAGAGTGACATTCAACATCGAATATTTGCTATTGCATTGCAGCAAAGTTTGATGGAATTTGTCATCCGAGGAACAAATCATTTTAGTCTTGTCGAGGTAGGTCTTAGTCGGGAGTGACATGTGATCAATAAATATAATCCTTGGGTAGGTAGTGGACAACGAAAATGATGAGAGATTTGAGTTAAAATATTTTGTTACCGGAAAATTGTACGAACAATTAAATCTTATAAATTTTTGACAAAATATAAACTTTGCAGAAAAATATGGAATTTTGGACAATTTAACCAATAATGTTTAAGTGTAATTTTTTAAGTCTTGGCTTTGTAGCTAAGTAAAATTTGGATGGTTTTTGAATTGTACAAAACTTTCGGGCCCCAATAAGTTTGGCAGTTCACGGGGTAAATATGTTTTTGTTATAATGTACTTTGTGAAAAGTCCTTTATATGAAGAAATTTCTGCTTAATTTATACTAAAACCTACCTATTTTGAGGTCTTCAACCATCG
Source organism: Ditylenchus destructor (assembly GCA_022814885.1). Lineage (NCBI taxonomy): Eukaryota > Metazoa > Nematoda > Chromadorea > Rhabditida > Anguinidae > Ditylenchus > Ditylenchus destructor. The sequence goes on from JAKKPZ010000319.1 coordinate 4,580, forward strand.
ATATACAATTTGAGTGATCATCACCTGTAAATGTTGTATGCATACACTAAAAATGTTGCAAATTTTCTAAATATCTTACAATATGTGTGTGGTACTACGTCTGCGCCTCTCCGCGTTGGATTCTCGCAGTTATCGTTAAAGGCCGTAGGCTCGTAATAAATGTTGGAATATCCGGCGAATTGCCACGTTAAGCCGTAGTAACGGGACATGCAGTTGTAGCATTTGTAAACAGCTGAAAGTAGTCTGTGAAATAATGACTCATTGTTTTCATAAAAATTTGACAGCTTTTTCTGTTTTACCTATTATGTCTTCAATGTCTTCAATTACCAGGTCATTTTTGGCGTTAGTTTATTCTGGAATAACCTAGAAGAATGACAAATGCCTTAAACAAAGTTAAGATTTGGTGATTTCGATTGAGCCCATGAGCGTTGTACCTCAACTAAAGGTATTCGAGATCAGTGAATTTTATCCCAATTTTGAGTTTATAAAAGTTATGTTAAAAATCCACTGATCTCGAATATTTTGTACTGAGATTTAGTGCGCATAGATTCAGTCAAAATCTCTGGACTGAGCTTTCGTTTAAGACATTACACATTCGTCTAGAATTTTCCGGAAAAATGTGTACCAAAATGGATGGCGAACTGACCGGTAGGTGAGAATGGTTTACGTTTCTTTTGAGCAGTCAGTTGGTGGGTATCCTTAGGCAGTAAAAATTTATAGGATCGGATATTATAGGATAGGATATAATTAGAATTTAGGCTTTGGTCAAACCTGGATCTTATGTTGCATACACTCTTAGCCCAAACTGAAAAGGAGCTCAAATTTAGCCATGTCCCAGGTGTGAGACTCATTCGCTCTTTTGTATGTAATAATCGTCAAGAATTAAAGATCAATAAATGGTTAAGAAATGGCTTACCGCGGGCGCCTTCAAATGAGCAAACAAGGTTGAGCAAAAGGACAAGACTGGCTGTCGTCCTTGGCGGCAAACAAATTTGCATTTCATAACACAATACTCATAGAAAGTTCATTTTAGAAATAAAGCTGAAAAATAAATTAATCAGAGTTTAGTTCAAAGTTATGAATGAAAACGAAATTCGTGAATCCGTGAAGTTGATAAAAATATTGTCATTGTGATCGTTGAAAAATGTGGGGGCAAAAATCGAATAAAAGAATGAGTCGTAGCAGTAAAGCAAATCAATAAATTCGAGAACTTTTTCCATACGGAAACCCCCGCACGATCTACTCGGAAAGCCATGATACTTTTCAGTTTTAATTTTCTTCAGGAACCGGAGTTATATCCAACGCGAGATTTCCGGCGGGTTTCCGGTTGGGATTTCCAGGTAAATTTTACATACCTTAAAGTCATAATAGAAGTCTCTATATTTATTGAATAAGGGTACTATTGGGTTATCGGGCGGAGAGGCGGATCTATATAGAGATCTTCATATAAGAAATTTCTAGTAATTTATCTACAATGCATAAAAGGTTCTAGAACTTTTTCCAAAAATTTGTTATCAAAATTTTTCAGACCTCTTAGGTATACCTGTTAGTACCTGAATAAGTTACCAAAGGTTTGTATAATTCAATTTGAAGTTAAAAGACGAGTGGAAACAGACTGAAAATCTTAAGTCTATGGCTAATAAAAATCTAAGCCTAACGAATTTGTGATGTCAAAACTTTTTTCGAGCTAGTTATCGATTGTAGGATTACTTTACCTTTATGGCAAGCCCAGAGTCAGCTTATAATTTATCTGGAATCTAAACTTGCATTTTACCATCAATAGAGACACATTTTTATATACGCAAAAATAGGAGACTAAACACAGCTGTAATTACATCATTGGTATGCCATAATTGGTATTCTAAGACTGGAATGCAAAGAAAAGTCACAGAGATGTAGAAAAGCACGTTATAAGAAAGTGCGAGGTAGACCCTAAAGGCAGTTGCAGGTTATGGCGATAATGACAAAAATTTATTTACTATCCTATTATCGGGGAACTTTCTAGACAGTGTTCTAGAACGTCTGCAAAATGACAAAGTAATGTTGCTAAAAGTTTTCATTACATGGATAGGGAATCAAGGAACTTTTCCGGATAACGGACCCATCCTGTAACCAAATAGCATCAAAAATCCCATGAAAAAGTTCGGAACGCAATTGTGATCATTTGCTTTGGGATCTTATTTTGCATCCAGTCCAAAGTGCCACACCTTCAAAATCCATATACTCACTAACAAACTGTTTTGACTTGAACTCAAGAATTGAGAGAACAATGAGAGTTCCCACGGCCATATGCATATTTCTGTCACCGGTATTATTAAAAGAATTGCCTTTGCTCGCTTTCTCTGCTGCGCTCTTTGTGGGAAAATTTGGCGGAAACGGCCTCCAAGAAAAGTAACGGACCTCAGTCATCAAAAGCCATCGCTCCTTCGGAATACTCAGTCACAAATTCCCACTGTGTTCTATTATTCAAGACGAGGCAAGCTTGGCCTCAGAGACTTGCGAAGGTTTTAGCCTCGGTTTTTTTGCGCCAGTCTCGGTTTCGCTTGGCGGGTTCAAGAGCGCTCCAAGGCCGGTTGGTGTGTGTGTGTGAAAAGTTATTAGTTCTATATTTATTCGAATCATTATTTTCACACCAAAGCCCGCCGGCCGAATGGCTGACACAATGGAATTTTCAGCGAAACCTTGCGCCTAGGCGAGGTGAATTATTTGCATGACAGAGCACTGAAAATATCTGAGATTTCTGGAAAAAGGGTACTGAGCCGAAATCCGAGGGAAACATACTATCGATTATTCGTAGTGATGCACTCGAAGGTCTTCTTTTTTATAAAAAAGTTTTTCTAAAGATGGAAAAGGGAAATGTTTTTTTGGGAAAATAGTTTCGCCGGTAAAACTCTGGTAATCTCTCCGGAAATCCCTTTGAAAATTCCTACCAAAGTGTGTTTTGGCCTGCTAGAGAGGTGCTTGAGGTATGGTCATACGGATATTTTCGCCCTCTGGGACATCACTCCAAGGTATTCCTCCTTCTATGAAATGTGATGTTTTTCACAATATGTTGACACATGAAAATATAGAATGACCAGCAAAATGTCATAGAAGAAAGTAATGTCCGAGCATGATGTCCTGGAGCCTTTAGCGATAAGAGCCATACCTTCATTCATAGAATTTTATTCAAGGATTTTTCCTCGATTTCTTCCATCGGCTTTTTTGGAGATTTCTTCCATAGGTATCTTCCATAGACTGTTCCGCGATCCTTAGAAATTTTCTTGCGACACAGATTTATAATATCGGCAAAAATGCCAAAATTGGAAAAGATTGAGTCAGAAACAACTTTGCCAAAGCTAAGGACAATACAAATAGTTTTCACTTTCAGCCATGAAGTGGAACACAATTTAATGAGGAAAACAATGAATAGATATATTACTAGAAGAGACCCGGAAGATAATTATTAGTTGAAATAATTGCACACTGCAGTGAATTGTGCGAAATTTCATTTTGCACTTTAGATTACGCGTCATGTTGAAGAAATCGCTTGAGCATGATGTGAGAAAGAAATTATGGAATATATTTGGAAATAAAAACACAGTTTAGAAAAAAATTGGCACTTTCTATTAAAGTGCAAACAATAAGAAGAAATTGTAAAAAATCTACTCTTTAAGAAATGCGTCGATATTTTACGAAAAAAGTGTTTTCACTTAAAATGTATTCTTTTTGAAATTACATTGACAACACTTCGAAATATTATTAAATTTAAATTGGCGCAAAAAATACACAATTCGCGTATTGTAAAATGCCGCTTTTCTCGAATTTATCGAGGGAACTTTTAACGAGGAATTTTTGTGGAATATTTTGGGCGGGGTTCATATGCGGAACAAAATTACCTATAAAACTATTTCGAAAACGTTGCTGAAATGTTTGTGAAAAATGTCGCTTTTATTCATTTCAATTATTTTGTATTGCGGTCATAGCATAAAATTTATACATTTTTTGGTTTGTTTTTTCTAATAAAAATGCAAATGTTCAGAAAATATTCTGAAAACACCATAAAAATCCTTGACAAATCCTATAAACGATTCAAAAATGCGACATAATAATAGCCGTCGAGTCAATCGAAGCACCGGCCTCACAACGGTCCTGCCAATGACCTATTATGATTTCCCGCTAATATGTCATTTGGGCAGAGTAACAGAAAATAATATGAATCAATGCATTTATGAAATTAAAGCCTTCCTCCGCACTCCCCGGCAACAACAAAGGATCCTGGAATATTTAAATTAGCCCCTTTGTGCCGGCGCTCTTTTTCCTAACTATTGTTGTGGTATTGCAGCGGTGGGAGATTTGGGCACCTGGCAACCTCACACAGGTCCTCCTCTCCCTCCCAATTTCTGGGCCCAAAGCCTGGACTCAAAGACTTGGCAAGTAGCAGAAACACCTCCTTTGGATTTGAAAGGCCGGGCTTTTGAAATATGTGTTCAGGGCATGAGACTATCCATCTAACGGTGGAGGAGATAAAAGGCACAGGTATAGAACGAGATACAGAGAAAGATATTTAGAGATAATTGGCAGGTTAGGTAAATAAATGACATAAAAATGCGAAAAGTTTAACTTTCTTGTTTAGATTTAGACCGAGAAACGAGGACTTTTAAGGTCGGAAGATAAAATTTGGCAACTTTTTCCATATGTTTCGACAATATTTTTAAAGAGTTGCATAATTTTGCCTTTTAACTACTTTACTTAAAAATTTTTAAAAATCTAAAATTTTTAGAATGACAAAAATGGCATTTTTATACCCAAAGGTGCATTTTTTGCTAACCCCTTTCAGCTGGGGTAATTTCCATTCGGGAATCCAATCTCCTATATTTCACAAGGCTCGATCGTAATACAGTTCCAAATTCGAGTAGCAGCCCAATCCCAGATTTGGTATCCCAGAGTTTAGGTCCTTACATTCGGTGCAGGATTGGAAAGAGTGTTAAAATTAGCTGGGCACTCAATCTGGCGGTTTGTTCGAGAGCGTCCCGGTGTGACACACCTCCAAAATTTCAATAGCCTGGGGCAAGGAAACGGGAAAACACGGGTTGTTATGGTTAGTAATAAATCCTTTTCGAGTGTTTTGGCTCTTATTTCAAGGAAAATATATAATGGATATGTTATATTGATTGTTTAGCGCTGAGGAAAAGGAAATTTTTGGGTGCAAAATTTCAATGTGAGAAAAGGAAAATTGAAGGATTGAAAAGGACCTAATTTATCAAATATGGAATCTGGCCAACAGAAAAATCGGCTTTTGTGGATATGAATTTGAAATAGAGCCGAGAATAGGACTGAGTCATTAATAATTTTTCGTTTAAATGGCATATAATTTGAGGCACTAAGCTTTGGGTTAAGCATTTCGGAGAGTCACCTGGAACATAGCTGAAGAGATCGAATCAACTGGTCGAGATCTGAAGAAAAATTCTCACATTCTGTCACTTTTTTCTGAAAGACGCAAAAATGCCCTCGAGGCATATCCCAAACTCGTATTAACTGTGACTTGGAAGAATTACTCTTTTATGCGAGCCGAATGCCAAATTATTTTTCCTTCACTGTTGGCTATATGAACAACATTGACAGGACCCATTGACAGGGACTCCAGGAGAGTGAGCGTGTCTTAATGTGCTCATTTGGGATATATCCGCCAACCGGAAGGGTCAAAAACGGCTATTCCCGAGAAATTGGTAATAATTTTTCATCCCTGTGAGATAGGAAAGGAAGGACATGGCTCCATGAAAGGTCATAAAACGATATTAAAACACGAGAAATAGTTTAGTTTTCCGCAAGAATATCAATAACGGAAAAATAATTTATCAATACAGGATTATATCCAAACAAAAATTGACACTTATTAAAATTTTGCAACAAACGTATAAACGCAACAAAGTCAAACGAGATCATAATTTTCTGGGCATTGTCTGAGCATATTCTGAAACTTTTCTTTAGACTTCAATGGAGCACTTGGTAGGGAACCTAGCCGCGTTCTGAATAGGAATTTCCGTGTCCAACCGGTGGCGTTTCTCGCGAGCATTGTTTCCAGCCTTGCAGTTTTTCGGAGCGGATCCACACGATGAGCCTTTTTGGGAGCCAAGGTACTGAAAACCAAATGTTGTATTAGTAAAAATTCAATATAAGCATTTTACATACCACTCCTTTAAAGTTGACTGTCAAAAACATAAAATAATTTTTCTGTTCGTCTTACCTACAGTGATTATAATACTTTATTCTATGCATTATGAAACCTATCCTTGAATTGGGTCATACAACGAGAAGCAATATGCTCTCGAAAATCCTTAATTTTCACCAATATAAAACACATCAATTTTTTGTTTAAAGACGCTAAATATTTTCCACAACAACAAAATTTACAAGTCTATCAAGAACTATATAGAAAATATTGCTTACCACACCAGTAAAGAGTTTCATAACTTCATCTTCGTCCATCTCGTAAGCAGTGTCGGTCAAATCACCATCATCTTCTTGCTTGTGGCACTTTTCACTGGAGCGGGCGTTACCCTGAAAAGTTATGAAAATTGTTATTTGAGAGAAAATAAGCGGACTAAACGAAGTATGCTCTACAACATCGCCTGACTTTCTTTAGCGAAGACAATTTTATACTAGTTATAGATTTACAAATGTTTATTAGTTCAAGAGTTCTACCGAAGATAACCTATAAATACGGCTAACTGTGTATGATTAGGAGCGTAACAGCTGGTTACTTTCTCCTAAATTAAATCAAATTCCTCATTTTTCTTCGCTAAATTTCTTCTAAATCTCTTCACTAATAGGATAGCGTCCTCCAAAAACAATGCAAACTAGAATTAGTATCCTCGAAAAGTAATTACGTTTTATTTGTATTGAATTATAACGCGATATTCAGCCAAAAATCTAACGTAGAGTAAGTTTCGCAATGTTCTTTAAAAAGTGAACAATTTGAGCTTTCCTACAAAAATAGAAAGTATGATTTCTCTCAGTTTTCGGAAAAAATACGTTTGAAAACATTGAAATTTATGCAAGAATAACCTTTTATGAGCTGATTTTATATTATTTTTAACGAATTACTTACATTTGAAGCCATTTTGTGGTCTGGGCCATATTCAATGTCGAGGATTTGCGGACCATCTTCGTCGCTTTCCGAAGATTTCTTTTTCCATTTCATGGGAAAACACTTGAGGCAACTAAAACAGTGGATTATAAAATAAGTTTAAATAAGGGCAGAAACTTACCTGTAAACAAAGACGTAAATAAACATGAGGATAATGGAAGCGATGAACATGACCACTACAAACAGCAGAAAAGCGACCAAGAGGTACATTACCGTCGTCATCAGGTTGAAGGTGCCAATAAAGTGCTTGATGCCATCGAAAAAGTTTTCGAAGACCATTGCAAAGCGATTCCCTGAAATAAAACATGTGGTCATAATTTTCTTGGGCAATATTTTTTTGTATTACAAAAGAACTTTTTTGACGCTAGCTTCGAAATATAGCGTCAAAGAGTATTTTTGTGACATGATAGTGAAAAATAAACCCAAGAAGTCATTGTACCAAAGTGTTTGGTGATAAAAATTTAGAGAAGTTTGTGGAGAATCGAGGAATTATTATTCGATCAAATTTTTCTTGGAGATTTTACTTAATTTCACAGAAAAACATTAACATTATAAAAGTTCGTGGTTTGGAATTAAATTTTTGGCCAAACTAAGATTTTAGGGACTTGTTTCCAAATAAATCTTAAAAGAAAAATGATAATGTAAATGGAAGAAGTTTCAGATCGAGATCAAATGTCTCATAATTTTAAAAAATAATTTGAGCGACATTGCGACTCAAAGAGCTGAAAATTTACGGTGTTTTCCAAAATTGCAGAGAAATATTTCAGTTTTTCAGGATTTCAGTGCAATCGTTATTAAAATCATCAAAACGATTACTGGGAAAAATCTTGAAACAAATCACTTTTGGATACAATAAAAGGTGCTTGAAATTTTTGCGACAAAAGGTTTGCGAAATCAACAATCCCAATAATACGTTTAAACCAATTTCTAAATCAAATCTGTGACGAAATCCTGGAAATCGAATACAAGGTTTCTGGAACAGCTTGACAAATTCAAAACAAGCTGACTCAAAACTGCCTTCAAATCGAGTTTCCAAACACAGAGTTTATCCAAATTTGATTCGATCGATTGGGAAAGAGAGTGACTTTCTTTGTGCGCCTCTCTTCGGTGCCGCTTTTTCCATCTGCTGCAAATTGATTCCGCACGTCTGACAATACAAACTTTGCCAGTAGTTAGTAAAGTAATGGACACACGGCTTTATGTTTTAGGCCCGACTGGGAGCAGAGCACAAGCACATGAATCATTGGTTCTCCTACACTAACTTTTGGGGCACCATTTGAAATCGGTTCAGGTTAAATGGGCGCTAATGAAGTGAAAATCAATCAATATTATTAATGCGTTGAAATACGATTGCTTTTGTGAGGAAATTTCTATCCAGGCCCTGGATATAATTTTCCGTGGATTCCAGGGCACAAATAAAGTTTGAAAAATGAGGCCGACATTTTGAAAATCCACCGAAGGGTTCATTTCATTCAATGCTCATTTCGTCCAGACTCAAATATTGGCAAAGGTAAAAGTGTTTCGGGATGATACCTGTATCAAACGATCCGATAATATAAAATATATTATTTTACCAGATTAAAAATTGCAAATGACAAAATAAATATGTGGCAATAAGTGAAAGATTATTTTGGTAGTAATTATCATGCAAAAGTTAGAAAAGATAGTTCACATACTCGCTGGTCGTTGGATTTGATGAAACAAGTGCCTTTCTCTATCTTTGCCCTTACTTTCACCTTTTCCCTGTTGGTCCAAGGAATAGAAGAAATGAATGAGAAAGGAAAGGTGATTGAGGACGCGAAATGGCAGAGTTAAAAATTTTATTCTCGGCATCAAAATATTTTCAGAATAAAAAATACTCCGTTTCGGCGCTAAATTTTTAAGTAATTACCAAAAATATTTTTTGGTTCAAAATGTATTTTGTGACAAAAAGCTCGTCCACAGTAAGAAAGATGGGGCCAAGAAAAAGTAACAGACATATAATTGTGACTATATCAAGGATATCATTTGAAATAAAAGGTAAAAGTACATAAATTTCAAAATATTTCTACAATAGAATTGAGCTCACAATAATTATTCCATGTAAGAAAGATTGTTTCGTTCGAGTGAAGTTTGTCATTTGCATTTATACAATGGAGCTGTCTTTCTCGGGATGCGGAGGATCGGCATTCTTGTAAATGGTTACCTAAAAAGTTATGTATCATGTTAATCATTAGAAAAGTATATTTAAAAACTCATACTGTAAAATATGTTGACACATGGTCGCCGCGTGATATTTTTGAGATATCAGCGTCATCGAGACCAATAGTAACGCCTTTATTGTGGACAGCACCAATCGGTTCACTGAAATTATGATTACTTTACCTTGCGGAGCATGTATGGGCTTCCAAAAGTTATTGTGCCTATAGAATAGGGGTCTAACTTTAGTCTGCACATAACTCAATACAATCGGTCACGTTTTTACAACAATCTTGCCCTCGGTCAAAATTTTTTGGATTATACTTTACCTGTCCCGAAAATTGGATACAAACATTACTGTAAGAATATAAGTGAAGGTTTTGAGCTTAGAGAATAAGATAAAAGTATTAGTGAAAACTCATGTTTGAATTCTTGCTCGAAAATTTTCGTCAAAACTTGGTGTTGTTTATAGAATGTCATAAAAATACCTTGGACAACGAAGCTGATTGTGAGTTTTTTTAGTACATCGACGAAGAAAGGAACCAATTTTTGCGATGAAGAATCCTAAGAATAATCCGCAAGAAAAATAAAATACGATCAATGACACGGGCTCGGAAATAAGCAGGCTCAAGTTTGTTCGATAGAGAATAACCGTATTGTTCGGATTCGACAAGGTATCCATTTTGACACTGTAAAAAGTTCTGAAAAATGGTAATATGTCAACAGAAATATCCCAAAAAAGCTGGTAAATAATCAGAAGGTAAATAAATAGCAGATTACAATAAAAACGCAAATAATTTGTGGTATTAACTTCGAGACGGAATGCTTGAATAGGTCTGTTCACTATCGATAACAAATAGTCTTATATAGAATTGAGCGCAGTTTTGCAGTAATGATTGGCATTGAGTATTCATTGCTTCCGCAATTATTGGCATTGCTAAACATTCTATAAAAACCCTTGTGCTAAACTTCAGTAAAATCCCTAACATAACCCCCTGTTGAATGCTCTGAAGGCATGAGCGTTTGAACTTCACAAAGTTTTGCACTTCCACTTTTGAGACGAGTTCAAAAATATTTCATGTTTTACGGTAAGGAATCAAAAACATATCTAAGCAGAGAGAATAAAATTGAGTTGGTCACCTGCTCAGATAAATTACTTTCCAGGTATATCCAGCAAAAAATATAAAAGCAGCTAAAATCTCGCAAAGTACAAATTATAAATGTGTTAAATCTCAGTTACAATAAATATGTACATTAAATTGGTCCGTACTTTGACTAAAAGAGCTATCTCTGTAAGTAACTGTCTGTCTCGTATTCAATTTTCTGTATTACATTTCATTTGTTTACAGGCGAATTTTTGGCGGCACACAAGTTTCCTTTCAGCGTTCCGGCAGCTAAACGACCAACGATTGAGAAGCAGTCGCGCAAAGGGAAAGCCGACCAAAGCAAAGTTGGACCTAACGTTTTCATAAAGAAATGTTGAATACACTGTGAAATGGGAAGATCTATTAACTTTAGACAAGCGATTAAGAGTCAACGGTTTGAACAAGTTTTGGCGGGAAGGCCTAGAAGAGTCAAAGTAGGAATTTGCAGGTTTTGAATTATTGAATTTCGAGTAGAAAACTTAACAAAAGAGAAAAATATTCCGGAAAATTTTTGATAGTCAAAACCTATACCACGAAGCTTGGCTCGTCAAATCACCGAAATAAAAGAAGACTACTAAACCATTAAAATACCACTAAAACATAAAAATGTTTGATATCTTTTTTAAATCTTTTAAGAAAAAAAGTTTCCATCCACTGTAAACCATTTTTGCGCAATAATTTAACACACATGTCAATCCATTAAACACCATAATTTTTTAACGACGTTCTAAAATTGTCTTTCTCCATAGTGTTTTACCCCCCCCCCCATTTGCTGTCTGTCATACCTCCTACATGCGTCTGAAATCAAACACATTGAGTTATATTTTTGAAGGAACACCAGACAGCAAACTAGTGTAAAATATTATGAAGAAAGACAATTCCATCTGCCTTAGAACATAGCTAAAAGAGCTCTAAAATCTCGTCGGATTTTAGTGCTCTGCTGAAATTCCTATGAGTTCTACCTTTATTTTGATGAAGAATGGAGACAAAAAAGTAGGGAACCAGTAAAATCCACCCGGAGGTGATTTTTAACGGGTGGATTTTTACCTAGGCTCATTTTTGGACAAAAATTTAATTTAACCTCTTCAGTTTCCATACATTGTGCTTTGATTTTGTTACCTTTATCTCAACCCTGCCTTATAATTTGAACCTCTCTAGGTAAGGTGAATCATTTAACCTCTGAGGATTGAAATAGAAGATTTAAGATATTTATTCATAATTTCATTTTAAGTTTTTAATGGAGTTCCAACTTTCCATTCTGCCGAATTTTCTTTGGTCGGCATTATTTTGAGTCTGTTTGAGTGCCTTTGAAGGCGGCCCCGCCTTTGAAGTCTTTTGAAGTCAGTTCTGATTATTATGAATGGGGTGAGCCGATGATTGAAAAGTGTCCCTCCCTCACCCAATCTTTTAGCGGTCTTCAAAGTAACACTTGTTTAAATTTCCTAAGCCCTGCCAGACTGAAGACCAAACTCGAGAATTCGAAGAGCCAGGGGCCATTCTCGGGAGCCACCCCCGGCAGCAGCGCCAGGAGCTTCGGGAGCCAGGATTAATGAAGTGCGAGGGCCCAAGTGGAAGAGTCCTGCCCAGGATTATGATTGGCTGTTATTATATATCCAGTTCTCGATTTCCCAAAGTCGAGAATGGCAAGTCTTTGACGGCTGCAAACTGATACGACCCTTTCAAACGGGACTCACGACTGTTGGAAACCCGACTCAACTAAGTCTTAGGGGCTACAGAACTCAATCCTTGGCTTCTTCTTGGGATTTGCCGACTTATTTTCCGATTGTTACAATGATTCATTATTGATTTCCTGAGGCTATATTTTGGCTATATTGAGCTTAAACATTGCAATTCCTTTTATTTACGGTAAAGCTAGTCGAATTTTGTACTTTCTCTGAAAATGGCTTCCCGGTGTCTAAAAAGTTGTAATTTCTTGCTATTTCTGGATTTGGTTTGTTGGTACATTTGCGGACTTGTGCACGCGGAAAGGATGTCTCATTGGTCGAATATGTTCATGTCCTCAATGTCTTCGTCAGATCGACCAAATATGCCAAAGTGCGTGGATATACCGAGAAATTTCTCACTGTGCTATGGAATGCAGGTATTTTCGATCCGCACTTACTTTAAACCTAAAGAAAGTGAGAAATTATCAGAGAGAGATAGATGAAACGAATAAAAAATGTACGACGTATTTTCTAGAATAGAAGCCCATGGAAAATCATTAAGAGATGAATTGCTGTTTGCGATTTTCTTTGATATTTTCTAGAATGTTCTAGATGTTCTTTCTAAAATATCGGACTCCTAAGCTAGATCTATAATATCCCAGATAGATGTTCTAAAAAATATCCAAGAAAATCGCAAACGACAATTCATATTTTGATGGCTTTCCATGGGATTCTATTGGAAAAATGCAGTCAAATGTCCTGAAATGCGCTAGAATTTCATATTCCAAATTGAAATACCCAACTTTCAAAGTAAGCAAACCCTCTTCGATTTATTTCAAAAAAGGCGGCAATTCAAAACATGTCTTTCCTATACAAGAAGCTTAACCAAGGGACGGTATCTGGCAGTAGCCGACATTTTTCTAGGATTTTCAGAGCTTTTAGATTTTTTAAAGAATTTAAGGCATTCGAAGCTTGGCTTGTGATGATAATAAATTTTATAGTCGGTAGCATACCATTAATTTTTGTTGCCCACTGTAAATTTTTTATTTAGTACAATTCTATGCGGCTTCCAAATTTATTGGATCATGACAGTTTGGACGAAGTAATACAGCAAAGTGATGCCTGGAATTCTCTTCTCAGATTACACTGTCATCCAGACACAAGGGTAAGAAACTTCACAAAGCAGTATTGATCAGCAAACTAAAGCTCTGCAAATTTTGTAAGAATATCTTAAGATTAGCGCTATATTATTTGTGTTGACTAAAAATAATTTGAAATTTATTTCGAGTATCGGAAATTGTTTTCCAATATTGTTCAAAAGATTTTACCAAATGCAATTAATTGACAGCTTTAGTGTCATGCATTATTAAATAGATTCAATTTTAGGAAGAAACGATAAAATAATAATGTTAGAAAAGATTTGGTAAAAATTGAGCGAAGGAATTGTGCTCAGTTTGAACTAGTTTCTTGGTCCGATTTTTCACCTAGTCATTTTCCGAGCCCGGCTCAGAGATAAATCGGCCATAGCTAGCCCGGCGATCAGTTTTCCTACGTACATTTTGTCATTTCAGCTCTTTCTATGTTCTCTGTTTGCGCCGATCTGTCTACCAAATATGCCGACGCAACACATCCAACCTTGCCAGTCTCTATGCAGTGCAGTGCAAAATGGGTGCGAGAGCCGAATGCAACAGTATGGCTTTCCTTGGCCAGAAATGCTGCGCTGTCAAAGATTTCCCACAGATAACGATATGTGCATAAAACCAGTTGGACACGTACAAACACGTGAGTTTATTCCTCTGACGTGTATTTCAACTGTTTTTTCATTTTTTCAAGACTAATACCTATTCTGTTCCAAAAATACGTATCATTGTCTAAGACTTACCACCTAAAAAATTGGCCAATCTTGGCCATCCCCTCCCAAATAAGCGGACCTCTAAATAGCCTGCATGTACAATTTTTTCCGTGGATTATATTCGCTTTCATTTTAAATTTCGGTCGAATATTTTCATTAGAATTTTTCAGGGAGTGCTTGCAAGAGTTGTTCACAAGTCGCAACGTTTGAGAATTTAATGGATAATTTCTGTCGGTCTACGATCGGTAAGTGTGTAGTCAAAATATTCTCATTAAGACATTTAGCAATAAATGGATCAACAATTGAGTTAAAATTCGATTATCAAGAGCTGCTATTTTTAAAAATAATTGTTAAAAATTATTTATTTAAAAGGAAACGGTATTCTTAAGGTGTTTACATCTGTAAACCATTTAGTGTTCAAAGGAAGGCTAAAATCCCTGAACGACTCCCACATCACAGTTCGTCGCTCCCGGTCCTTCAAAGGTGACTTTCCTGCTGGGCAAAGACAACGGGAATCAGCTTCAAGAGCGCCGGAGGTCGATTACGTCATCAGATTAGCTGAAAGCTCGGCCGATGACGAAGAGAAGAACTGTCCCTGCCCCATTCCAGATAAGGGAGCCAAGAACTTTTTGGTCATGGCCTCTGAAAAACGAGCCGGAACGGCGAATGTGGAAGGAAAAAATCGGGAATTGGTAGCTAAATTGGTCATGCCATGGAAACAGGATAAGGTATGAGTTTGTAAATGATTAATTCTTAAATTATATTATCCTAATTTTTTGTGAATTTGAATTTTAAATTTTCAATTCAAATTTTTGGCATTAAGAAGAATTCATATTTCGACAATTTAGACGTTCAAAAGTGCAATCCGAAAATTCCGAAAGGTCAATTGCAGCACATTGGGGCGTGAAATTCGCGAAAGTGTTCTTCGGCAGACATTCAAAAGAACGGTTTATTGAGAGAACATAAATGAGAATACATGAATATTGAATTTACAATTTTGATGCGAGTAAATAGATTTGTTTCATTATTTGCAGTCTGTTATATTAAAGCAGACTGGCCAATATTACTGAAAAATGTACTACAATACATCATAGATCAAAGGTTAAACGTTAAATGTAAAAGACCAGCAAATATATTTGCACTCATAAATTTATTTTTCCAACTCCAACAACATCGTTTATAATATCGTCATTTGTGGCTTGAAGGACCAACACAACTGGACAAGACAATAAACCGTCTTCCACCACCACCAGCGGGACGACGAATCTGACGTAACCCAAACCGAACTTTTTTAGCACCATCAAAGGAACCAGCATTACAGTTTTGTTCAATTCTTTGGCGTACCGTTGGGACAACTCCCACATTTCGCAGTTCAATCTGTAGAGATAGTTTGGCTAAAAGAGTGTTTGGTTAAGGAAAGGGAAATTTAAAGAAAATACGCCGCACTAAGCTAAATCGTGGTTCCCGTTCATATATGCAACAGACTAAATTATTTGTTGACACATTGCCAAATTTATTTTCGGCTCTATATATTCCTAGAACGCTACATTTATAGAATATTTACTGACTGTTTTGGCTGTTGGGTACGCCGTAGTATCACTTTCTGGCATTATGCCCATTGTTTAGTGTTTGGAGGACATAACGACAGAAAGTGGCGCTATGCAAAAAGGAATCTAATAAAACTATTATTGCACTTTTTTTGTACCTTTCCGTTCCAGCCAACACTATCTCGGATTAAATCCTTTCCATTTGCAGCAAGTGCAACGTTAACAGTGTGCTCGCCATCATCCTTTGTAATGAGTGGATTAGTTATGTTCGTCACAGTGCCATTGGGAGAAGCTATCCAAGCATTTATTTTTTTGTTCACTGCGGCTTCATCAGCTACAAAGTTCGGATTATTGGAGTAGCTAACATCCTTTAGCACAAGGCTAACAACGTTTGCAACAAGCTAAAAATGCTTTTGACAATTATTCGAGGATTTCACATTGTAGTCATAAGATTAGCTAAAAATTTTTCAGGAAGCGTTCGGGATTTAAGTCATCTGCACCTTGAGATCAGCAGATGACTTAGAAGATTCCATAGCTTGGCTACAGGAATGCTTTCGGCCAAAAATTAGGCTTTATCTTCCGAAAAAAAAAACATTTACCTTAAGTCTATCATTTTTGTCGTTTCCAACCGGCGAAGACAATCCAACATAACTACTGGAATACACTAGATACTCATATTCCCTTGCGAGATCGGTCGATAGCTCAAGAATTCTGGCCACTTTTATCGTATCAAGCAATCCCTGAGCCAAGTACACCGCTTTCGTTGATACCTTATCTTTAAGGATATCCGCTAACAAAAGATTAGTCTGATCCTTCAAATCATCGGATATCAATTTGGACGAAAAATTACCATGAAAGGCTGAGACAATGTTAAGAAACGCAAGAAAAATAACGAAAGACATTGATCGCATTGCAGCTTATTTTGGTTCAGTTTTGAGCAAATGATATTTTTATGACGAATTGAACGCTTTTGTTTAACTGAGCTTGCTAGCTAAGACACAATGTAACAAATTAATTCAACACATTGTTTAGCGTAGGAGTGGCAGAATTTTTATGGAGGATAATTTTAATGGCATTTGACATTAGCCACATGGTTTGTACAAGGGAAAATCGACTTGTTTTGTAAAACTGATCCTTGTAAAATACACCATAGCATATAGCGTATATGTAATGTTTGACTACAAAATTGGCCGTATAGCGGCTCAGACCTTCGGATTTAAATGTGTATTTCTATGCAAATCATGATCAAACTCACCGTTTTTCGAGCATTTAACAAAATCGAAACTTACATAAACAACTTACAATACAACTAACTAAAATTTCTGCAAATAAATAATGTCTCGCGTTTTTCACAAAAAAGATCTAAATTTTGGGTTTTTACATTAGATTTTTCCTTTCTCTTCTGTTGGTTTTTAAATTTTTTAAATGATAGAGTGTGAAGCTTATTTTTCTAACTATGAGACGTCATACAAATTTAATGCGATACATACAATATCGGATTTCCCACTACAGACAGTTTAGAGATCCGAGCAAAAATGCGTACCTCAAAGATAAAAGGTTTCTTCATAAAACCATTGGACCGTTACAATCCTTGACTAACAAGAACCTCCGCGTAATTGCAATACAGGTTTTTGCCCTGTTCACATCCCAAAATCTTCCTTTCCTCAAAATCCGAGTTTCGTTTCCGAAAACGGCTTATCTAAGCAAATCCATAAGTAAAAGCTACCTCACCGTTTTCACATCACCTCACCCAAAACGGGCCTGGACAAAAACCTGGCTGGATCTGTCAAATGTTGCGCAGCTATTAACCGTTATAGTAAAATCTGTGAAGGAAAAGCTGATCAAAGAGCTGTCAGTTCAAGGCCATCTCGCGTCTTTCGTCATACGAGGAATAAAAAGAGACACAAAAATGTATAGTCGTTGTTCTTTATATGTTTCTGCCTCACTTCCCGTCAGTTAATAACAAAGAGAAGGTTAGGCTCCAGGCATTGGAGGGAGATGCTTATCAGGGCTTGTCTGCTGCCTCAAATGTTTCTCTATATTTCTGCAGAATCGTTGTATTTTGTTTATTCGTTTGTCAGGACGGGTGGGAGGGAAACGGTTAAGTAATTTGGTCAAGTTTATATGATGTCCATTGTTGTAATTGTTACAGATTTTAAAGTGCACAACTGTTAATTAAAAAAATAAAATGCTATGTTTGACCTGTTTAAGTATTTCGCCTACCAAAAATGGGCGTATAACGTTAAAAATAATATTAATTTGAATTTAAAGGATAGTGTACTTCTTAACATTTTTCTATGAAAAGTCCAAATGACACTTTTTTAAATTATCGAAATATTGGAATTTTTACAAAAGTTACAAAGAAGTATTCAAAGTCCAATGTTGTCAACTATCATTTGTGCTCTTTAAGTGGGTTTTTACAATTTTTGTCATTTGTAAAAATTTTGGCATTTTATTTTATTTATTTGTTTTCGGTCAAAATTTAGACACTTTAAACTACAACTATTTGACACATTCCTCCCACAAACCACGCTTTTTCACAAAAACACTACAAATGGGCCACAATCCCGTTCTGTCACCTTCACTTTATTTTGAATTGTTCAATCAAGGCCATAAAATATGACTCGTCGTGAAAACGAACCCGTTTAATTTATAGTCACACAAAGGGTGTAATTAACTGTATGTGCCTATAAATAGGGAATATTGAGTGCTGAAAACAACAAATTTACTCATTCATATGTTTGCAAATGTTTAAAGTTTTGAACTGCATCCGTTTATTCAACAGATGTGGAAACATTTTCGGTTGTTTTGCAAAAATTTTATAACATTTGCCAGCATATTGGCAACAGCTGGTAATTACATTTTCGCACCCTCGAAAATCCTTACAACCCCAAAAAAGCCAAGTACTTCAAAAGTGTAAAAATTCACCTTCTTTCCGGAAATACAAGACAACAGATTTAAGAAGAGTACTGAGAAGTGGTTCTTTCCTTAGCGTCGTCTGATAAGCAGTTCAAATTTTTGAAAATTTTACGACATTCATTTGGCTTATTCAAAAGAAGGAGTAAATTTCGAACGCTTTCGTCAAAAATTTTCTTTAGAAAAAAAACAAATTTAAGAAAAAACAAAGCGAACAGTTAGGGGTCAAAAGATCAAAATTTTGGAATTTTAGGACGAATTTTTGGTATTTTATTTAAGAAGTCTCTCATTAACCACAGGGAGTATTTTCGAATGAGGTGCTGTATTAGTCCGTTTTGCGAAATTTTTCTTTCAGAAAAATGCGGTGCGAAAAAGTAATTTAGCTCCAAAGTAGTTTGCTTCAAATTCCGTCTCTAAATTCAATTTTTCTTATTTTTAATTGATTAAAAATCATTTTTAATTGATTAAAATGACATCTCAGAATAACCCAAATCTGAATAAACTTACTAACCAACCTATTCACTGGGAAAATTGTCATAGACCAAAAAATAATTGGACGAACTTCGATCATTTCTCGCTAATTCTCCCCCACCTTCGGCGCTATGAAAGTTTGGCTCGGCTTAAATACCACGCCAGATTTTGCACGCAAGGAACGATTTTAAGAAGTATGGCATTTGAATAGGAAAATGAAATTATAATACTTTATTTGAACATAACCTTATTGAATCGAGTGCTTTTAAATATTAGAAAATAGATTTTCGTATAAATTAAATATTATAAAAGTTATCTTAAAATATTTTTAGACTTAAAAGTGTACATGTTGATAATTATAACCCCTCTTTTCCTTTTAAATTGTGTCACTTTACCAAAATTTATTAAAACCATATTTAAAAATTCCCCTTCTAAGCATATTTCGAATTTTTATTTGGCGTTCATTTTTTATAAGTTGGAAATGGAAATTGCAAAGTTTAATTATCCTTATGGGTTTTGGGTTTTTTATCTTTGTAAGGCCCCAATGACATATTCATGCCTGGCGACAATCAGGTGGCCGAAAATTTAAGCCAATGAACACCACATGCCTAAAAGTACCCGTATATTTAAAAAATGGCACTTTTTACAAAAACTTTATTTTCCTTTAAGGCATTTTAATATCTCCCTTATAATGAACGTCATAAGTTTATAGTCATAATTAAGGCTTTCGATGGAAATTTATGTGAATGGGAACACAAATCTGCTGAATCCAAACTATAAACCATATGGCAATTTCTAATGTGTGAGACCTATTCTTGAAGAATTTTTTCAACTTTCTTCGATATGGCGGCGAAAAGAATATTTTCGGCGAGGAATAATCACAGTCCCAATAAAAGTGCTTCTGGACACGAAAGGTAAGCTTTTTTACCTATGTCATATTGGGGCAATGGTCACTTTTTAACAAACAATGGCTTTGGGTCTTTGAATATTTAACGCACAAAAAATTCGAAGAGATTGGTTTTCTGGAGAAAAATTCAATTTTTGCACATTCTGATTTTTGAGGAAAAATACACATATGCTCAAAAATTTATGCGTTATTTCATTTTTTGTGAATGTAAAATGAAATTTGGTCAATGTCAAAAGTTAAAAAAAATTGTTCTAAAGTCAGCAGAAGTATGTTGCATTTTGTCTCATATCCAAATGTTGCCGTCACATGCGAAAACTGAGACCTAACTCGAGTGTTTAATTGGGTTCCCTTTGGAAATGCCGTTCTTTTTCCTTTAAAGTGTGAAACATTATCCTTCCGCAAAGGAAACCCTTTAAAATGATGCCCTTGTATGGCATTTCAAGTTGCCACTATGACTTCTTTGCCATTATAAAATGGGTGACATACGTATTATAAAAAATAATATACGTACTTTCCTTCCGAGTTTTCTTCCATATACGATTGTTCTATATTATAACATTTTCTTATACTAGCTTTCTTCTAATAGAAAGCCACTTCTTTCAAACTCGCGTCTAAATTGGCCGATCATTTCTCAATTTTTCTAGTATGGTGCTAAGCTAATTTTAACAGGATTTTCAGCTAAGTGAGTTCCTGTCTAGGAAAAAATTAACTTCTTAACACCTGAATAATTCCCAAAAGCCTTTGATAATTTGAAGTGTAATTTGAATAGGATGGGGTGCTATTAGAAAAACCGCATAGTATGTGTCATGAAAAATTTTTCATTGTGGCATTATGATTTCGTTTATACAAATTTCCCAAAATTTACTAGTTTTTGGCGGAAGATTCAACAGAAAATTTGATTTTGCAAAGTTGCGCGCTTTGTTACGTTTTCAACGATAATCCCGTTATTCTCGAGCTGTTTACCGAGTATGGCGTAATCAAGGAAATATGCAAACCTAAGAAAATGCCTAAATCTAATTTACCGTTGTAAAAAGTCTGGTCTCAGTACCAAGCCAAGACCAAAGGTAGCAATGTATAATCATTCGGGAACACGCAAAGCCACGTTTTTGCGATTGTTTACATCTGTTTTCTAAAGAACACAAACTTACCGGAAGGCCATTAATAATTTTCCCATTGACGGATTATTCCGATAAAATCCCATGTCAGTCTTGTTCTTGCAGGATTAAACAACATTTTCATTATTTAAACCATTTTCATTTCACTGTTTCATTCATTTTCCGGCGCCAGTTCTTTGGAATTCTTCATTAAGAATTCATAGTCATCAAAGGGAATATTAGTTTTGTGTAGGGATCGGCGAAATTTGAATTTTTGTGCATTTTGGCGAAGTGCCCATCCAATTTTTTATAGCTAAAAAAGGCATATCCCATGTCAATTTTTTTCCTGTAGGTAGCTAAGACCGGGAACTATCACTTTGTAAAAGCAGAATTTTAATATCGGACAATTCACAAATGGGCTCGGGCAAAAGCTCGCCGGGCTCGGAACTCCCGCCGGCGGGAATTCCGAGCCGGGCGAGCTTTTGCCCGAGCCCATTTGTGAATTGTCCGATATTAAAATTCTGCTTTTACAAAGTGATAGTTCCCGGTCTTAGCTACCTACAGGAAAAAAATTGACATGGGATATGCCTTTTTTAGCTATAAAAAATTGGATGGGCACTTCGCCAAAATGCACAAAAATTCAAATTTCGCCGATCCCTAGTTTTGTGGTACTTTAAATTTTTTCTGAGAACCTCATCATGTTAAAAGTTTTATGATTTTAAATTATCCTGAGATTTTTGTGAAATATTTTTTAGTTTTACCTTGGATTTCGTGATTTTTTACATTATTTAAAACATTACTTCGGTAGTGTATTAAAATTTCGTTTCCTTTTTTCGGATTACCATTTTTTATTTTGCGGTTCTCTATAAACACTTCTCTGAAACCGAAAATATACCGATTCTGCCTTCTAGACATTTATAATGAAATAATCTCGTTTTTCTATCAATGCCGAGAAAACGTGACTTATAGAACAATTATATCATTATTATACTTAATTCATTGCGTTAATATTTCATAGAATGACCAAATATTCCTTGTAGCCAAGTTCAAAGCATTTCCGGTTTCCCACATAGCGTCACCACCTTTGGCTGTCTTTAACATTCCACTCTGCTCCATTGTCTTTGTTCACTGAAGTAAACACCATTAGAGAGACTAGGCCACCTGAGTAGGCTGCCTAAGTTAGCCCTCGGCGTCCGGAAGCCAATTAGCAGTGGTCTTTGCAGCTTTTGGGCCCAAATTCGATAATTTGGTCTACTTTTTAAAAGGGCTCACTGATGGCTTACAGAAGACCCCTCGGTTGTTTTGTGGTACAGAAGACCCCTCGGTTGGAGTACTCGAGGGGTAAGAGTATACCCCGCATTAGTAGGGTAGTGTAGTTTTATGTTTAAATTTTTTTCTAAGGGGTCTGCAATGGGTGTTTCAGCGGAATACTGTGATCTCGTCTAATAAGAAAAATGTTTAAAGTGCATTTTTATTTTCTAAAGTGCAGCGGTTTTAAGGGATAGTAAGTCTGGAAAGTCTAGTCAAAATTTAACCTAAGTATTGTTTGTACTCATTCAGCAAAGTTCCGCTTAACTACCGAAAAAAAGTAATTCTAATAGTCTGAACCTCGGAAAAAAGTTTGGAACAATTTTACCCCTTCTCCCTTCTTGCCTTTTAAAAAATCTATGTAATTTAACATTATTATGACGTTCGGTCTGTGGCACACTCGTTGAAATTTAACATGCAATTTTCTAAAAATAAAAGAAGCTTGAAGCACGGAATTCCGTTTTTGGCTCATTGAATTTTTTCTCTCAAATTGGAATTCTGTCGCGTGAAAAGGGACTAATTTTCAAAGTCACATGAGCACGAGATGGGATTTTGGTTCTAAGATTTATTTTTGCGAGAAAAAATTCCCCCGCAGATTAATAGTGATTTTTGAACGAAAAACACGTACCCCACGTATCCCACGTGTAAACAAACAAAAGCTTCCTCAAGTGGATAAGCACTTAATTTATAGAATGACATCAAAATGGGACAGATTGTAGAAGCAAGTTCGATTCGAAAGTTTGATGGATCCCATTTTCAAATTTCCAATATGTACCCGAGAAAGAAAAAAAATTGACTTGTTTAAAAATCAGTGCAAACGTTGAAATTGTTAGCTTTCCAAACTGACGTTTGTTTAACATTGAATGGCGTTAGGACAAAAGTTGATTACCTTCTTTACTTAATTAATGCAATACACCTTCCTATTTTAAGCAACCATGATTGCTCAGCCTGTTTTCCTATAACAGGTGAAGTTTGCACCAAATAAAACTTCATTGCTCTCTCTGCAAACCCCCGCATTGCAACTTTTTTCTGCAAATATGATTGACAAATTATGTGATATATTTCCAGCATGGCTTATTTGTCTGCCTCTGAATCGCAGCCGGTCTTGAATCAGTCGATATCGCCTTTCAAACGGGACACTGTGGACTCAAAGCTTTTGGAGTTGCTGAGGAAAAACTATGACATCAGTAGGTTTTTCGTAGATGGTTTATAGCAAGTTTTGAATACAAGTAGAATATAAAAGTAACATTTTACAATCTGATATTTCGAAAACGGTGCCAAATTTTGTACTTTTGCATTTTAGTATCCGTCATTGCTGACATTGAGCGTTCTGACTCACCGATAGTTCACTCAGATTCAGTTCCGAGTTCACCGCTAATTGAGTCGAGAGGGAGTCCAAATATAATGGAAAAATCCGATGCCGGAGATATCAGCAATTCGGCCAATCGGAGAAGCTCACATACAACTTTAGGGTAAGTAAATGAGAAAAATTTGGCATATAGCTCAAGAGGTTCTTGCCAAAAGTATACATTTTGAATTAATTCTCCGTTTTCACTAAGGTAATGTATTTTATGATTAATAAACACTCCGAACCACGGTACGTGACATTTGCACCCCGGCCATTTGCACCCCGGGACATTTGCACCCCGGCCGTTTGCACCCCGGGACATTTGCACCCCGGACATTTGCACCCCGGGACATTTGCACCCCGGCCATTTGCACCCCGGGACATTTGCACCCCGGTATCAAATTTTCTATTTTTAAGCCCGGGAACATTCTAGAATGTTCCAGATTGTTTAAAAATGTTTAGATAACACTCCAGAGTGTTCTAGATTAGGGTTGTTCGGGAGCTTAAGCCTAAGATTAAGTCCCTTAGGCCCCATATTGTTCGGGACCCCAAGCCTAAATCCTTGTTTGGCGCCTTATAAGGGTTGTTCGGTAGCTTAAGCCTAAGACTAAGTCTTGCTTTGGCCCCAGGTTGTTCGATCCGCAAGCCTAAATCCTTGTTTGGCGCCTTATATGGTGCGCGAAAAATGTAAAGGCATATGAGCCTAAAAGCCGACAATTGGAACACTGAAACAGTGTTCCTAATGCCTAGAATTATTTTAAGCGATCTTAAGCGAAACATCTTAAGCGAAAAAAGCAAAAGTAGTAAGTAAAAAGATGTTTACCAGCTATATACCTCAATAAACAATGTAAAATATGCCCTGCAGGCATATCTGCCTTAGTATGTCACCAATCTTGGAAATTCCTTCGAAATCGTGACCAGCACACCAAAAATGCCTCAAAACATTGTTTTGAAAAAGTGAGAAAAATTTTTCCAAAGTTTGGCTTTAGAACCATAGAGGGGGTATCATGGTTTTAACACATAATTTTGATAAAAATATTATTTACAAGTATTCGCTCATAGATTTGACATCTAGAACACTCTGGAGTGTTATCTAAACATTTTCAAACAGTCTGGAACATTCTAGGAGGTTCTAGGAGCTGAAAAATAGAAAATTTGATACCGGGGTGCAAATGTCCCGGGGTGCAAATGGCCGGGGTGAAAATGTCCCGGGGTGCAAATGTCCGGGGTGCAAATGTCCCGGGGTGCAAATGGCCGGGGCGCAAATGTCCCGGGGTGCAAATGGCCGGGGTGCAAATGTCCGTGTCCGCCGAACCAAGGGCAAATTCAGAATTCATTTTTTGGCTGATTTACAATTATTTTTTCGCGATTTTTGATTCCATATTTATTTTTGAGTAAGCACGTCGTGAACTGATCAAAAATCAAATTACCGTTTACAATTTTCTTTTATGTTTACTGGAATTTTCTAGTAAATAGAAAACGAAGATTCACCTTTCGAGCAGTTTATTGAAGAAAAACTGTTAATATCTATTTTACAATTTAAATAGAAAACATGGTCAAAAGCGAAGTGTAAAACAAAAATTTATTGTTATTATTATCGATTGTAATGTTATTATTTTCGCAAGTGTTCCACTCACAACTTAGTTATACTCTCAACTTAGGTGTTATCCATCATGTAGCCAAAAGTCTTAGGAACATTTTGGTATATATCACACTCTTGAGTCTTGAAAAAATTACCAAAAACGATTTTTCGACAACATCTTTTAAAAAACATTACCTCAAAGAGGACCACCTGGGAGATTTCGCCAATATATTAAGTTTGAACCCCGGTCTGGGAGATTTTCTCATAGTCAGAAACTACGTTTTGCTTGCGAAAATTGAGAAAAATTTTAACCTCGTTTGACGAAAATCCATTTACGGTAAATCGTTTCTAACATACCGGTAGATTTTTTAGCCTCTCTTATTTTAATTTAAAACTCTTATTTTTTTGCAAGTCTCGTGAAAGACTAGTTTTAAGCTCAATTTGTCGATAAATAACAAAAAATACACATCAGACATTATTTTTGATTACATGCGGAGACGATTATGCGAAACAAAGATAGAAAGGCTGTGATGATGCATAAAACCTAACTCAACCAGACTAAAAATATAATACAGCTCTGCTTTTAGAAACTCCTCGGACCCAAATCTAATCAATAACGCAAAGAGACGCGCCTCTTTGGCAGTACCGTTAGTTCAAGTCGCAAGCTCTTCAGAATGCTCAACTTTGGCAGAGGAATCCATGGATATCAATTCAAATTTCATTCAAAATTCAGATGATGTCATTTCCCAGTTAGAAAATGAGCAATCTTCAATTCGGTCGCCAAAGTGGGGACGTTGGAGCAAAAAGTTTTCTGGGCTTTATGCAAATGTGATGGACGCACTTTCTGTGACTAACGACGATATCAAAGCGCAAAATCGACTTCCTGACCCTCCTCCGAAATTGAGTGCATATGCTCTCAGGCGAGATATCAGGAGATGCGGTAAGAATTCAAGAAATATTCATAATTTGTTGCAATTTTTGCGATAACGGAAGTGCCTGTGCAGAACGGCGATAACGGATCTGCGCAGAAAAACGATTAACTAATTTCAGATGTTGGCGCCATTTGAGATATACAGAAAAATTCTAAATTTTTCCTAGAAAACTTTTTTATATTATGCCTTTTTTTAGTTGTGGAATCTCATTCATACGTGGAAACTGTTGCGGGTATTCGAGACTTATTCATATGGGCCAATCCTATGGCTAGTCTGTCAATATTTTCAGTATACATGTACAGCATTTACCGAGGATGGTTGATCTCTCTGACCTTATTTTTGATAATATTGCAACTTGGATTCAACTTTTTGGCCGCACAAAAAGGTATTAATTTCGGCCTCCAGCTATTACCTCACAAAGAACTCCAACCGTGGAAATTTGACCTTTCTGGAGCCCAATTGGTATTTGATGTGGCCCGACGGGCTCAGGTGTTGCTCACCTTTGCGGGCGACTGCCTGGAGAAGTTCAAATTTCTGTTCGCCTGGAAGCGGCCGGAGGTCACGGTGAAATTTTTGGGCATTGTATCGTTCTTTTTCCTGCTATCTCTGGTGGTATCGACTGGTATCTGGTTAACCGTTGTAGGTGAGTCCTTGTTCGAGAATATGTCTTACTTTTAGCTGAGATTCTAAAAGAGATGACTCGGGTCGACATTTCTCACTTTTTAGCATAAAAAATTGATTATTAAGAAAGCCAATTTTACAAAAACTTTAATGGTTTTCAAAAAAGTTATAGTACCGTTATCAAATTATATTATAAAATAAAAATTTCCAAACTTCAGGATTTTTGATCGGTGGAAAAGCCTTTATCATGACATACCTGTACCACAGATTCCCACGCCTCCAGCCCATATTCGATGTCATAGTGTACTTCTATAATAACTTACCTACAACAAGGATCTCCCACAATCTCCACCCCACCTCAAAATTCCAGTTTGGATTACATTCACCAAATATGGCACGCAAATGGCTGAGAACCGATGGAATGTGTTTGAGTCCCATGGACTCGCCAAGAGTCGACAGAGTGAATCACCTCAGGAATAATGGAGCCCCAAATGGAGTGTCGCCATCTGTCTCACCTGCGGAAAAGCGCAGGTGCTCGATCAGTGTGATCCCCATGTCAGTTGCAAATTGTGGATCGGGATTACCCTCTCCAATGGCTTCCAGGTGAGATTTTTCTCAAAAATTTAGTGTCGGTTTAGTACTTTAAGTTAGCACACGAAGAAAACTATGACTTGGCAAAATAATAATAAAAAACATTTTTGGGATTGAATTAACTTTTTTGGATATATTTGTGTACTGTTTATATTTTTTGTTTTATCTTCTTAGTTGTTGTTAAATTTTTACAGTGGTACCGTTTTACAAAGTAAATGTGCAAAAACTAGGAAAATATGTCAAAAATTAATAAAAATATTTGAGGAATGAAAAAACTTTAGGCCTTTATTAATTTAATATATTTATTGATTCAATTCTATATTTTAGACCTTCTACTCCACTATTAACTGCAAACAGAGCCTTGTTGCCAATGCCTATTCACAATGCCAAAAATGAGTCAACCACTCAAAGTGCTAGTCGAACGTTTTCTGGCGACACTCAGAAGTCGGTGGAGCTTGACACTCAAGATGAGGCAGCAGAAGCTGCTGGAGGGAGTGCCACAAGCTCGGAAACGGATATTTTCTTGGACGAGGAGGCCGATGTGATAAAAATCAGTGAGTACTTAGCAATTTTATACATGGCACTCAAAGCAACTTACTTTTTAGCGAGATCCTGCATGCTGGTCGACAAGAGCAAACGATTTCCAAAGGGTATCGATACAGGAACAGCAATCCTCAGCGACAGGTATGTTAAAAGATTGATTTAATTTATATTATGCTTCACCGGAAACATTTATATGCGATCAATATGTTCCCTAGTAAAATTTAATAAAAACGCAAAAGACTGGATGAGACAAATAAAAGCAGTCGAATGCAGCTCAAAAATTTTGCTAGAAGCACGTTTTTACCTAAATTCCAGAAAGTATTCTAGGTTATGTAGTATAGGGAAAACAGATCTACTGATTGTTTAACCCTTCATTGCCGAGTGTATCCGATCGGATACGTTTTTGATTTGCTAAAGACTTTACAAAAAGAAAGAAACGAATGCGTGTTCATTATTCATACAAAGAGTGTGTCTGTAAATAGATCACATGGAAAAGAGAAATAAACAATGGGGGCTATCATCATTTTGATAAAGACAGCTCACCAAAAGGAAAGCTAATGGTAACGCAGACATTCTGCCTTTTTTCTATGGCCTTTTTTCTATAAAGGGTTAAGGATACCGTCAGAATTCCAAACATTTAATTCACGATTGAACATATGCCTTAGAGAAATCCCAAAAGTAATGTAATTCAAGGAAATATGTGAAAAAGCATATAAGTAGAAAATAAATAATAGACTGCCTTTAGCACTAGTATGTAATTTGCGAAACAGTACTATAAACATGAACACTTTGAACCAAATGCGACTTTTCAGGATGATAAGCTTCCGATATCAGAAGCCAAAAGACAGCAGACGGCTAAGCCA
Organism: Ditylenchus destructor; assembly: GCA_022814885.1. NCBI lineage: Eukaryota > Metazoa > Nematoda > Chromadorea > Rhabditida > Anguinidae > Ditylenchus > Ditylenchus destructor. The sequence goes on from JAKKPZ010000319.1 coordinate 33,271, forward strand.
AGAGACGTTGGAGATTCCTTTCGACGAAATCATTCAACTCAAAAAGGTATTGAAATGTTTGCACATATTGTTTAATAAACAATAACAACATGTCAAAAATTTTTAGATACGATCTCTGAAAACACTCTTCAGCTTAACTAGCAAAGGAATTGAGCTGAAATTGGCTTTCCGGAAGAAGTCTATCCAGCTTGTGGGCATTTCCAAACGGGATGAATTTTACGAGTCGCTTATCGAAACCGCCAGAATTGCCGATGTCGAACTTGCCACAGTAAACGGCGTGGATCAATGAAGTGAAAGCACATTGTAGAAAATTTTGTTGTGGTTTCAAAACCGGTGTTTGGTTTGCATTGATCGTGATTAAACATTCATCAGAAGTAATAAAATTTGGTAAGATATAAATGTTTGATGATAAGAATTGTCCAAATCGGCGGAGGAAAATGTTTCCCAGGAAAGCTCAGTTAAAGTTCGAAATAATTTTTGACATTTTCCCACAGAAAAAATTGAAATCAACTTTTTCCGCACGTGGTTGTCACATGGATCTAAAACGTGATCTTACATTTCTCTAAGGAAAATTTTTGGTCATGCCTAAAATGCTTCCAGAAATATTTCCTTTGAACAATGTGGAGGACTGTGATCAAGCAAGAGAACTTGTGATGAAGGAAAATTGCGCGTTTAGAAAATAAAATTGAAAAGACAGAAATTATTTCAGAAAAGTCTAGACAAAAAATGGGGAAAGGCAGGTCTCTCTTGGCTATTGCGTACCTCATTTTGCCTCATATCGCGTCACATCACGCTGTCCCCAAGAGAAACATTCTCTGCACTCTAACATATTGCGTTGTCTTTTTGTATCGCCAAGTACCAATCAATTTGCTTGCTTCACTCGAGCACCAATTGCTTCACTCGAGAGCGTGGGCAATAGAGGGCCCACTCTAGTTTGCCTTTGATACAACAGCGAACTACAAGTCAATTCAACGTCTGTGTGCATATGAGACTTTTTTCTCAAAATTTCGATAGCAAGCCATAATTGGAGGTCATGTGCCTGTGTCAATATCAAAGACATTGGCACATGACGTCCATTTATGGAGTGGCATCGATCACAATTGCCCTTACAATGAAGCAAGAATTTTTTTAGCGCATGATGGAAAGACAGCGCAAGCTGTTAGAGCACAGAGAATGTTCCTCTTGGGGACAGTGTGACGTGACAAAATTTGAGGCAAAATAACGATTCGCTGTTTAGAAAAGTGCACTTCTCAAACATAATTTTCTTTACTAGTATTCAATATTTTCAGTAAATGTGATATTTTTAGCAGTAATTTTGATGGACTTCATTTTCACAAAACTGTGTTTATTTCGTAACTGTATCAAGATTTTTATAAAGGAAAATTTCGATAAAAATTACATATTGCAAATTATTCGCTTCTTGTTGCTTCATAGCCGAAACTTGACATTTGCATAACACGCCATTCCCTCGAGCTAATTTGTTGTTAATCTTAGCCAAATTGCTATTTACCATTCAAAAAACCTACATGATCTTTAAAGTCCCTACTTTTCTTTGCTTCGCTGTCTTGGTACATCTTGTGCGCACAAATGGTTATGTATGGAATGGTTACAAATGGCAGCAGTACTTTCCGCAAGGAGATGATGAAAGTAAGAAATAGTCAACTTTTTCAAATTTTTTTCCCCATTCTTCCAAAATTTTCTAAATTCTCATGGTTTTTTTAAGAAATTTTTGACTAACTAGTAATTCCCTTTCCGTAAGATTTATCCCAGCAGTCTGTATTATTTTTAGAGAGAAATTTTTGAAGGTTGAAAAAATTGGGCGAAAAAAGCCGCCCGCTAAATTTTTTGCGGAAAACGCAAAAAATTTTTTATGAAAGATGTTTTGAGCATTTCGAACAATTTTCTACTGATCTTTTCAAGTTTGATATTCCTTGAAAGTGGGCATAGATTAGTGAAACATTCGGGCAAAAAAGGTTTTAAATCCGCGCCACAGGCGAAACTTTTGAAGAAATTGTGTGATCTGATAGAAAATAATAAAAACATTGCCACAGAGGAAATTTATAAAGAAAACTGCCTTGTTTGTCAAAATTTTTAAACCATAAGACTGCCGCTTTTTGTCACCTATCAAAAGCGGGCCGCTTTAACCGTCCTTCGACACGCGACATTACCTCAACTCGGGGTAATCAAAGCTGCCAAGATCTAACTGCAGCTAACGAGGTATCTGACATAAAATAGCACCAGTATTTTCCGCAAGGAGATGATGAAAGTAAGAAATTTTCAACTTTTCAAATTTTTTAAACCTTTTTTAACCGGGATTATCAAATAACTCCACTCGTGAGAAGAACCGTCTCATTTTATGACTGCAGTTTTACAAAATTCTTGGCATTCTGCCACAATTTTATCATGACAAATTTGCACGCTAAAACTTTCTATGCCCTTCTGTTTTACAGACTATCTTATTTCAGATAAATCTTACGATATCTTGATTAGAGGAAAAAGGACTGGTTGGACGAATTTATTCACGAGAACAGTTCCAAGACTGGCACAAAATGCTCGTGTGGCCGGAACGCGCCAGGTAAATACTTGGTCGCCCTTGAAAGCACTTGGTATCGGAGGTGCAGGAGGATTTGTAGCAGGAAAAGTAACAAGGAAATAAGTCTGAAACACTCTTGAACCTAAGCTTTTGTCTTCAGGGCTTAGACTCAATTTCTGAACCCTTAAAGAATTTTCTGGCTGGAATCTCGACTGTTTGTTTCCCGTTTCAGTTCTAAAATCGGTGAAATAAAAAAGTGTTTTTGGACTAAACTTTTAGGCTGAATACGGCACTTTTATTAAAACGACACATGTTTTGTCCAAAAATTGGTTTCTGTACATTTTAGAATTGACTATGTACATTTTGGCCTATTATTGTCAAATTTTGAGACCCTTTCGAAAATTTCAAAAGTAATTTCAAAAAGTTTCCAATTTTGCAAATTTCATACGCGTTTTTTGTCGGTTATTTCTATACAGTTTTCATTTCATGTGATTTTAATTGTCATTGTGATCAGCCAATAAAGTTGTTGACAATGTACTTTATTTGTCAAATAAACGTTATGTCTTGAAGGCACAGGTACAATATATTGAAATTTTTGTATTTTACGGCTCAATAGTATATTTTGAAAATTTTCTGTTTTCTTTTTCAAAAAAAGAAAAATTTTATCGCTGAAATAAATTCTTTAGAAATTTTAAGCAAAAATGACATAAATCACAGGCAGCTATTATTTACCAAAAATGAGGTTTAAAAATAATTCCAGAAAACTTCGCATTAAATAGAATATCTTCGAAAAAATGTTTCATTTTCACACATTAGGATTATTCTGCGGATTGAATTGTACTTCTTGCGGCGCATTTGCTACGTGTCCAGCTGCATAGTCATTTCCGAACCCAGCCGACCGTTTTCCATAGAGCATGTAACTGTATGGGTTGTAGTAGTAGCCTCCATAGGTCAGGGCTGAAAATGATTATTTACCATTCAGAACAAAGATTTGAGTGGTATTTCAGGAATTATTAACGGGGAACAACTTTAGAAGGGGTAATTTGATAGCAGAGCATTATTTCAGAGATCAAGAAGGTTGGCTCTCCGTTTTGACCCCAAAAAGTGAAAGCAACAAAAAAGGCTAGTTAGAGCTCATCCGGGAAAATAGCAGCAAAACCTGTCAGTCTTTTCCCATAGTTTAGTTTCTTTTCTTCTCATTATCTCTCTCGCTTTCTTTTTGTCTTTTTCGCTTCAACCCTTCCTCCAGTGACATTCTCAACTTGGACGGTGTGTTTGTAAGAAATATAAAAAATTAAAAAATTTTTACCTGAGTAATCATATGAGGGGTACATATATGAGCTGTAGGGGTACATCCAACCATATGGATAACCATAGAGCTGGGCCTCCACCCCACTTGGGTGGAGAAAGGAGCTCAGTGCAACGAGTGCGAGCAGGACCAAGAGAGTGCACTGTCTGGAAGCCATCCCGGAGATCACTCGAGAAGTCAGCTGAAACGTCGTTCGCTGAAAACAAATTGTTAGTGATGCAGAAAGATTAAATTACAAATTTTATTGTAAAACGTCGAATAAATTATTCAGAATAAATGTATGAAGTATAATATCTAACTGTTAAAGAGGAGATAAGGTTTTGCTGTAAACCCAAGCAATATGTTTCCTTTCAAAACGTCATAGAAAGTCGGAAAGCTTTCCAATTTTCAGGAAACTCCAAATAACGGTAGTTTACTAATCAAGGCCGGTTCCCCATAAATCGCTCAAGGATATACTCAGCAAACTTTGATTGTCGGATCATTCTTTAAAGCAAAGGCTTGCAAAATTTTCTAAATGAATGTACTCTAAAGATACAGCTGAAACCTCGGATAGTGTTCAATTTTGGATAGCATACATGGTAGGGTTGAATCTCATGAGAATGCATCAGAAGTGGGTGCGATGCCTTGGAAGCCAAGTCTTTTTATAACGAGCGGTTATTACCGAAATAGGATTATGTAAGACAAAATAGGCTTTTGGCGGGAAATCTCTAATAACGGAAATATTTAATATTCCGAAGTTTAGTTTGGCGTAAGCCTCAAACTAAATAAACGGCTGCAGAAAGTCACCACAAAACCGAAAATTAATCCAGGCTTTATGAAAAGCTTACGTTTTGCCGAATATTCGAGATTCCCTCTGCATCGCTTTTTTATACTCTCTCTGTCGGTCCAAGAGTCTTGGGATTGTACCTGCGCCAAGTCATACCTGGAAAGTTCAGGAAGTACTTAGCTTAATTCCACGAGAAAAATCACTTGTTTTCTTTTGATGGCCCGCCCCCGGCAGGCCATCAAAGTGTAATGTGGTGAGTGACGCACTGAAAAAATAAACCCGGCTGTTCACCTGAAAATCTCGCGCGCCTTTTGGCCCGTTTGTTTGTTTATTGGATATAAGTGAACTTTTGTATGTCACACGAATTCAAAAGTCAGCAAGTGATTGTATATTAGCAAAAAATTTAAAACCAATTGCAAACATCATTCTTACAATGCTTTTATCAAAATTATTTGGTGTTTTGAAATTTTGCCGAATTTTAAAATTTTTTAGTTTGAAAAGTTTTGTTTCAATTTTATACATTTTTCATTCCATTTTCAGCGTTTTTTCACATTCAAAAACCAATATTTTCGAGTAATTATGGTAGTTTTTTCATTTAAAATATTCGAAAAATTTTACAATTTCTAAAAACTCGGTAAAAATACTTATCTTTTCAAAATCTTGAATAATTTCTTCAAACAGTCCTTGGAAAACTTTTTTTCTTTTTTTCGGTGCTATAACAAATTTTGCTGTATTTTAAGTATATTTTTCCATTTTCTATTAATTTTTCTTGCATTTTTCATTTTCATAACACCGAAAAAGGTAAAAAACATGAAAAGTTGATAAAATTTGCTTAACTTTGAGAAACACAAAAGACAATTTTTACTTATATTTCGTTGATTTTTTACTTGAATTTTTTTAATAACCAATTTAATTTATTTTTATTTTCACTTTCATTTTTATTTTAATGAATCATATGCAATAAAAGATCGGCTCTGATTTCATCGTCCTATTTGTTTGTTTATGGGATCTGAATGAACTCTCAATTTTACCGCAATTTGTGTGTCACGAAGCCGAAATGAAATGTAAACAATGATCAAATTCAAACAAATGAGCAAATTTTCCTTAAAGAAGGCTCAAATTCGAAACTATAGCAGATTAAATTTGGATTTTTAATGACTGAATCATCCAATAGGCCGAAAGTACACTATGATCTGAGAGCCGAGATTGATTTCGATTCGACATTAGTGTGGTTGAGTCATCTTTGTCTTATAGGATTTGCAGTCATTGAGCAGAGTGCATAATGTATATTCACCTTTGCGTGCATTCTAAAAGTGTATTTCTGGAAAGTTCTGGAAGATTATTTACCTGACGTTTATTTTCACGGGACCGGGACATCTCCCACCCGACATCTCCCACCCGCGACAACTCCCACCTCTAAGGGAAAACGACAACTCCCACCCGCGACAACTCCCACCTCTAAGGGAAAACGACAACTCCCACCCGCGACATCTCCCACCCGCGACAACTCCCACCCCAAAGGAAAAACGACAACTCCCACCCCAAAGAAAAAACGCCAACTCCCACCCACGACAACTCCCACCTCTAAGGAAAAACGACTACTCCCACCCGCGACAACTCCCACCTCTAAGGAAAAACGACATCTCCCACACCGAAGGAAAAACATGACTATCCCACCTCACCGAAAATTAACAAAAAAACACTTCAGATGAATATATAAAATGATATATTGACTCATAAAGTTCTAGAATAGGACGACAGAGAAGCTGTGTTGAGAACGCACAGAAATTGATGATTAAAATCTACGAGCTGCCCTCAATGACGTACCAGCTTGTACCAACTTACTACTGCATGCTCTTTCTGCACTTTCCATTTTGTGCTTTCTATTTCATTGGTAAAAATGTACTTCTAACAATATTTTTTACTTTTTTCATGTCAAAAACGTTTAATTTTGCAGGATGTCCTATTTTGTGAAGAGTCAACGCGGTAGTAAGCTCGTACATCTCGGACATATGTATTGCAAACAGAGGAGAAATAATGGTGTGACGTACTGGTATTGCGAAAACAAGAGAAACGGTGACTGCAATGGCCGAGCTAAAACTGATGTGGAAGATGGAACGCCAAATGTTGAAGTAAGATAACTATAACTTAAAACTGAGATGTCGCAAAAGGGAGATGTCGCAGGTGGGAGATGTCGCGGGTGGGAGATGTCGCGGGTGGGAGATGTCGCGGGTGGGAGATGTCGCGGGTGGGAGATGTCGAAGTGGGAGTTGTCGCGGGTGGGAGATGTCGCGGGTGGGAGTTGTCGTTTTCTCTTAGAGGTGGGAGTTGTCGCGGGTGGGAGATGTCGAAGTGGGAGTTGTCGGGTGGGAGATGTCTCGATGCCTATTTTCACGTCATGCGGGTATTAAGCACTCTGGATTAAGGCCAAAATATTTTGACGTTTTCCGACTCGCACAAGAAATTTCGGCTATGGTGTAGTTTCGAAATTTCGATAGAAAGTTCTATAGGCTCAACCCTTTCTATGAGGTGGAGCAGGGAATTATAAAACACCATTTTAATGTATGCTGAGGAACTTATCAAAGCTCAAAAATCTACGAAGAAATTTCAAAGGGCATGTGATTTCATAACACAAGTTTCAGCTGAAGACTACGCCCGAATGATGGTACAAAATAAAGCTCAGCCCAAAATAAGCCTCAAAAATTCCACAGGATCGGAGCTCCTGTGAAATTTGTGTGTTACAAAGCCTAAATAAAGCCGGAGATAGACTATAATAAAAACTTCGAGCTATACTATCAGTGCTAGAGGCATAATACTCCTTATAATACATAAATCGCTAATTTGGGATGATGACTATTCTACTTAAGGGTCCATTTAGGAATGTGATTAAACAACTTTGGGAAAGTGTCACGTGTGTGTGTAAGAGAAATGTTGCGTTCTGTTAATCTCACCTTTGTAAAACTAATTGGCTATCGGATCCAAGACCAATCGTCATTTGGATAATATAATTCCACACGTCATTGTAATGATTCGTGTTATCATCTCATTCGGTGCTATTTTATTCTGACCTGAAACTCATTTAGAAATGAAACATTTGGCACAATACGGATTCTCAAATTACTATTTTAATACCGACGCAAATTATTTATTCCAGTAAAATTTTATAACAACAATAGAAACAATGGCAATAAATTTATGCTAAAGTAAATTCGTTGGATCCGAGACTCTGCGAAACGTTCTCAAGTGCGGCATCCAATTTAGGGCAGAGCAGAGTCATCTGAAGGGAAAACAGCTCATCCAGGTCGTCTTCGTGGAGCATTGTCGCCACTTTCGTATTCAAAAATGACTCCAGTTCCTATAAAATATTGAATGTTAAATCTACGGCATAATATTTTTGGTTTTGTATGGCACCCGGATCAAAACTGCCCATTGCTTTCACCTTATTTCTCAATTTTCTGTTAAAATTTCGAAAGCCGTAACGTAAGTTAAAGTGCATTCTGAAATCAATTGTTATTTTGTGTTTTTTTTCCACAAACAAAATTATTGTTTACAGCGCCTTTAAGAGCATTATTGTCATTTCCGCTCCGTTTTACAAGAACGCCCAGAAAGTCAGACACAGCAAAGACAATATTTAGCCGTCTTAAAATAAGCAAGTGTAAACAATGATGCTTGTTCATAGGCTTAGGGACGGAAATACAGCCTAGCTTACGGCTTTTACTTATGACACTAAAAATAGACCTTTTGTCAACTGAAATTGTTGTCACTTATAATATGCGAATAATTCACTTACTACGCCTATGAAAAAATTTAAACTACACGTGTGCTCAACTACTGCATTTTTATTCCTAATAAATGTTGTCAAACTTGGGGAAAAGACAATGGAATAGACAATTCCATTATATTGAAGATTTAATCCAATTTATTGAATTGTAGTTTAGAAAATGAGAAAGAAATTTGTTTCCAAAACTCCAACTTAATAATTTGGAATATATGTTAACCATAAGAATTAGTGTATTCCGACGGCCTTTTTCCTCAGTTTTGACAACACAAATCCTAAGTACAAGAAAGTAACATTTACCCATAGGGCTCTGTTGTACTCCAAAGAACTTCGGTGATCCTGACTTTTCACGACTAACATTAAAATGGAGGAGTGCTTCGGATATCTGACTGGAATGTTGACCAAAACATTTGCGCTGAACTTGTCTCTCTTGATAGTGCTCACGAATTGGAATCCGGCCTCGAGCTGGCCTCCTCGCCACAGCTCATCCACCATTTGACGTTGCCATTTGGAAAGCTCATTGGTTGCCTGAAATGTGGCTGAAATTTAGATAGTACAAAAATATTACAATAAACATACGGCGAAATCCTCCGCGGAAATAGGCTTGAATGAGATCATTAGGCTGTGGATTTGTTTAGTCGGCTGATATTGTTGGAGAACTACAGGAAGGTTTTTGATGGATTTGTATTGTTCTGAAAAATTGGAATTAGGAAAATGTTATTCCAAAAGTGATAATGAGTGCAATAGCACTAAACAACATTGGATAACACTACAACTTTTTACTACTCTATCTGGAGTAACTGGAGTGATAAACATATGTGAAATTTTGTAATTAAGCTAAGACTAAAATATATTTTGGCTAAGTTATCTCGATGCTTATTACCAAACAAACTGTGATCAATATTTAAAACAATCTGCTCACCCAATTCCTTGACCCTTTCAGCCAAAATTTGACGAGCCACCATTCTGTCTTGGATCCTTGCGATTACTTCCGCAAACATTTCAAATTGCTGAAGATTTTCGCTGTTTTCCAGGCTAACTTCCGGCTCAGTCGTTCGAACATTTGAATCCTTGCCGGGGAGTCCGAAGGTGAGACCACACATTTTCTGCACAAATTTGTATGATTTGCCGAGAAGAGACACGTAATTTGTGATGTTCATGCTGAAAATTTGAAAATATTATAAGAGAAATAACCTTTACTCTTACTCTAGCATGTTCAAGAGTGCGTTTCCCACGGGATTTGGGCACTTCTGGCCTGCGTCTCCATGGAAAAGCTCGTCCAGCAAATTGTCTTGGTCAAAGAATTGCCTAAAATATGCGATACAGAATAGAAAAAATAAAAGCAATCAAGCAAAACATTAAATTTGGTTGATATAACATTGCCTAATTCTGCTCCTCTCTAGTTCAAAAATTACCAATTATCGACTTTCCCCTCCACTTTACACTTCAAACCGACGCATTTAAGCTGTGTCAGGAGTACAAAGGTCAGTTTGACGCTCACTGAATTCACGCCTATAATTCTTATTTTAAATCTTCAGGGAAAAAAGTAAATTCCAAAACATACCCTTCGAAGGCACGATTATGCTCAAAGAAATTGGATGAGCACTGAGGAGATTGTCCTGAAATTTTTCATTAATAATATTATCTTCAGAAAATAGTAAAGCTTTGGATACCTTTTTCTTTTGAACTTTGTCCAGTATCACTTCTCGTTCCACATGCCGGCTTTTGCGCTTTTTGTGCTTCTTCTCGGAGGTGTCTTCCTCATCTTCCTAAAATATAAAAACTTTTCAGCCGAATTCGGAAGCAAAGTTAAATGTAATGTTAATCGGATTACAAGTAATACAAATTCTCATGCAAATTTAGAGAAAAATTGATATAGATATATTAATATCAAATTTATGACAACATAGCGAAAACTGCTATAAAATGACTTTCCAGATCGATACTGCATAAAACTGCGCAGCAAATCGTATGTTTTTCTGTGTTCTAACATAGGTAAATTTGAGTCCTAATACTCTATCACAGATCCTTCAATATTCTAATCAAGGATAATATAACTGTAAACGATATAAATTTAAAACCTTTTGTTCCTCTTCCATTTCCTCGTCACTTTCCTCTTCAGCTTGCCCTTTTTCAACGGATTTCTCTCTCAATTTGATCGCGTCCTTTATCTCGCCTTCACATCCAATTTCCAGTGCGTTTTCTCCGAACAATTCGTCGTACACTCCGGCCAGTACATACGCCAGTTTGAGTTCCTTCGGCAGATGGTCCAGTTTTTTGTACATTTCGAATGCAGAAGGGTCAACGTTCTTCAAACCGAGAATATCGAGAAGAGGTTTTGCTGCCTGAAATGAGTTGGAAAATTTAATAGCAAAGGAAATATTGAAAGTTGAATTTACCGTTTTGAGGGCTTCGATTCTTGGTTTGATTTGTGATAGGCGCTGTTCTTTGCCTCGAATATCGCTGAGCAAAACGCTTTTCCGGCCTTCCAGTTCTTGTAAGTTTCCAAGAATGCTGAGAAAAGATTACTTACTACTACTTGGTGATTAAGCTGTCTAATTTGTGATTCAGATTTTTATTTTATGTTGAAGCTAACACAATTGTTGTTAAGATCCTCTTACGGATAATAAGAAGGACATTGTATAAAACGACTCATACACTTATGGGATAGCTTTCTCAGGGGTTCTTGTACCTTATAGGATCTCAAAAATGTTATCGAACATTTTTCTGTAAAAAAGCTATAGAAAATTCTACTAAGTCTTTTAGATTTAATTTATGTGATAAATATTGCTAAAACCAGTTCCCATTACACAATGAACGAAATATAGAGCGGAATTTTGAAAACGTGCTCTTTGTTTTATTGTACTCCAAAGTCCAATTGTTTTCATCCAAACATCCGGACTTTGGGTTGAAAACTTTTAAGATTTTACCATATGCCATAAAAATTTAAAAACAACAGACTTTTTTCTTTCAAAGAGTTCATAGTTCAGCCGCGCTAATTGGAGTTGATGAGGATCGTCTTTCACTACAGCCGGATCATATATTGAGCTGGGTGCCTTCTCGAAGAATTCTTCCACAGGGACCAAATCGATATCGGAGTCCGACGATCTGAAAATTCATGTCATTTACCAAGAAAAAAGAAAAATATTGCAGTGCATACTGAAACTCCAAACAGGCTTCGATGGCTTTTCTCAAGTGGCCAATTTCGCTTTTGAAGTTCTGAAGTTGGAGGAAATGGCCCTCGGCTTTTTGCCTGGCCGTCGCCAATCGCTCACGCAGAATCTTGTTGCGGAAATTCGAAAGCCGGTTTAAGTTCCGGAGACGAATTGCTTTGACCATTAAACTGTCGGTGAGTTGAGAATTTTTGAACGCCTGAAGTTTTGCGAATTAGAGTACACAGTTTGGATTTAAAAACTGAGATTTTTATCTTAATTTTACGGATGCCGATACCTTTCAGTTTCGCTGTATTCCCTCGAACTAATCATTTCAAAACAAAAGTGAAAGCGTGGTGGCCAATGAACCTATGAGACTATTGTGAGCTAATTAAGTTGCGATGAAACAATAAAGCCTATATGTAAACCTACCTACGGTTTAATATTCTTGTCTTAGATTGGTCTAAAAGGAACAGCAAAAAATTTGAAACAAATTTCTATTTTGAGGAAATTTAAATCCTAAAATTTATTAGGGATCAAGGTCTGCATTCATAAGATACCCAGTTCCTCACTAGTTCTACATAACAAGAAAATATCGCTTACTTCTTGCTGATTCCCAAATTTCTGGAGCTGATTCCTGATAAAGCTCGTGAATTCGCCCAATTCCGTCTTGATTTTCTCGTTTGTCAATTTCGTTGCCAGACGATCCTCCAGCTCAAAAAATGCCTGAAATTTATATAAAATAATAAATTCTCGCTTACTAAACTAAAAAAATACCGAAACCGAAGGCTTCTCTATGTGATGTTTTGGTTCACGCTTGATTATAGGATCGGGTGCCATGTTGTCTGTACTCTAAAAAATACAGAATATCCTTATATAAAATCATAATATCAGGTGATTATTTAAGTTTATTGATATGAATAAAACCAGTAAAAGTACATTTCCATCCCACTAAAATTTGTACGCCTTTTCGGCGAAAGCAAAGGAAAATTCAATCGGGCACATTGCCACGCCATGTGAATTTGAATACCGATTTTGAGTTTGTTTGAAACGAAAAGGAAAGAGGCCGACAGTTTTTGTATGGCTAGAATAGAATACATATAAGACTGGAATTGAAATGAACTTTGTTGAGTGCGAAGGTGAGCGAAATAAGGTCACAAATCTTTATCAGTAACAGATAAAAGTTCAGTAAAATTGGCTAATGAAGCTTGAATCAAAATATTTAAAAACAAGCTTGATGCGAATTATTTCCATATCGGTTTTTGGACGAAGCCAAGTAAATAGCCAATTGAATATTTATTATAATTAAATCATCGAACACAATGACGTCAGTTTCATTCGGATAAAAATTTTTACATGCTATGGAAAATTAATAAATTGATCCTCCGCTGCTGGGTTACAGTTGAACCGGTAATGGAGAACGAAAGTGGAATTTACAAAGGATTTAATCCCATTATAAGGGCGCTGGAAAATTTTACCGTTATTTTGCAAAAATGGCATGGATGACAGGTATATATTCGGGACACGGACATTTCACTCCCGGAGCCATAACTTTTCGCTCCCGGGGAACTTTTTATGCTGTTTTCGAATTGAGCTGTATTCTAGCGCGGATACACACTTGTATAACAATCTTTTGAAAGGTACGACTGTATTCAGCTGATCGATTAACGTAAAAAATTTTTGACGCTTAAATTTCCTAAACTTATTTTGACAAACCGCTTTAGAAGTCGAGTAAGACGACAAAACAAAAACCTAACATATGATTGACAAAGGGAATATTTTCTTTCGCGTTTCAATAAGAAAATTACACTTGAAATTGTTCCATTGCGGCTTTGGTGTATAGTCGAACCCCTGAATAACGCGGGTCTCGGGGCCGGACAAAATCCGCGTTATTCGGGGGTGGGGGGCGTTATTCGGAGGTTTCTACTCAAAATTCGGTTAGATCGGCGTTAATCTGGGGTTGTCGAATTTTTCGGCAGTAAATTTGAATTTAATGGCGCAAATTTGAACTTTTCACAAAATTGTGGTATTTCTTACCGAACTTTGTGAAACTTTTGGCAAAAACGCCAAAAATATTTAAAAATTTCCAGAATATTTCAATTTTGTTAAAAATTTTCTTAAAGTGATAAAAATTTCGAAAATTTCTTCAAAATATTTGAATCGGCGTTATTCGGGGTCATCTATAAGGCATGTTTCAAACAAATCGGCGTTATTCGGGGGCCTAACCCATGCAAATCCTTTGACTTCAATCCGGGACCGGACAAAATCGGCGTTATTCGGCGAGGGGGTTATTCGGAGATTCGACTGTATCTCACGGATTTTGGTCTTCCTAGTTTCAAACTCGAGTTTCCACCTACCGGTTTCCTACCACGATTTCCACAGCGTTATGACGTGATGGGTAAAATTTGAATAAGGCGAACCTGTTCAGGTAAAGAAACTGTGTTGAGGACTGTTTTGTGAAAATTTCAGAGTCAGTTAAATTTTTATTAAACATAAATGAAACTATGATAAAAGTCAATATGTGCTATACATCAAAATATAGTTTCCATGCAATAATCCAGCGTTGATTCTGAAACCTCTCAGGATTTGTATAGGATTGTTATGGTGTCAGTAATACATACGGTATTGTTGAGATTTTCCTTGGAGTTCGGTCAATTTGCTGCGCGCTTCTCACAGCGCTTGGCGCTTTGGCCGCATTTTTGGCGGAAATTCAAACGATATTTTATAACTCACGTTTCACGTGAGTAAACCCCAATTCTGATATTGGTAACCCCCTCTAGAACCGTATTTTAGAGGGGGTTACCAATATCAGAATTGGGGTTTACTCACGTGAAACGTGAGATATAAAATATCGTTTGAATTTCCGCCAAAAATGCGGCCAAAGCGCTGTGAGAAGCGCGCAGCAAATTGACCGAACTCCAAGGAAAATCTCAACAATAGGAACATATTGGGGCATTGCAAAATAACCGGACTGCCAAGTCAGACACAAGCAGCAAAATGACGCGAAATTTGAAAATTATTTATTCAGAAGAGGAGTATAGAAGGGGGCTAGCGCAAATCTGATATTGGTAACCCCCTCTAGAATCGTATTTTAGAGGGGGTTAGCAATATCAGATTTGGGGGTTACCCACGTGAAACGTGGGTAAACGGGCTGTGTCTGACCGGCTGTGTCTGACTTGGCAGTCCGGTTATTTTTGCAATGCCCCAATAATTCTTTCAAGTGATATAAAATAAAATGTAAAATATACCATTCATTGTAATAGAAGGTTCTATACTATTGGCTAAAGTCATTAATTCCGGGTAAACAACTCAGAGCGTCAACGGGCGCCAAAATCAACGTTTGAATAATTATTTTTGATTCGAGTGGTTACCAGGGGGTTTGGGTCAATATGATGGAAATCCTCCATTGTAAATCGACCCTTTTGATTGATAGATTTGAACTTTGACCTTTGATTTTTGAACTTTTCCTTTTAAATTTTGGATTTTTCCATAGCGTAAATCCTCTAATAAGTCCCCCGGGGGACTTATTGTTTCGTAGGGGGTCTAGGGGGACTTATTTGAGGGGGGGACTTAATTGGGGGGGACTTATATTTTCGCGAGCCGCGTCTAAGGCGCGGCGAAAATTTTTGGGACTTTTTGGGAAAATTTGGGAAAATTTTTGAAAATTTAAACCAATTTTGAATTGGCGCCGAAAAATTTTGGCCAAAAAATTTGAATTTTTTGGATTTTTGATCGATTTTTCGCCAATTTTTCAGCAAATTTTTCAATTTTTTGACAAAATTTTGTAAAAAATAGCAAAATTTGCAATAAAAATTCAAATTTGCGCCAAAAAATATAAAATTGCGCCAAAAATTTGAAATTTGGAAAAATTTGGAAAAATACCCATTTTAGGGGGGACATATTTGAGGGGGGGGACTTATTTTTTCGTTGGGGTCTAGGGGGGGACTTAATTGAGGGGGGACTTATTGGAGGATTTACGGTAGTTTAAAGGAAAAAGTTCAAAAATCAAAGATGAAAGTTCAAATCTGATCCCGGATTTGGATTCAGCGGGGTCGATTTACTATGGAGAGGTTCCATCATATTTTCTCGAAATGCCTTAAAAAGCAGGGTTTTCATCGAGTCGGGTCAAAAAATAAGAACATTTGCCCCAAAAATTAAGATTTCGGGGTCAAAAATAAGAACATTTTTATAATTTTTTCAAACAATAGGGTCCCCCTATGGTTTTTAGCAAAAATTTTTTTGAAGAATTTTTTCGCCAAAAAAACCATATGGGGTACCGTATTGATTTTTTGACAAAAATTTTCAGAAAATTATTTTTTAAACCATAGGGCCCCCTATGGTTTTTTGGCAAAAACTTTTTCAGAAAAATTTCGGCATTTTTCCAAGTGCATTCTTAGGGGTGCATTTTTCAAATTTTAAAAAATTCGCGCCGAAACTATAATGCCAATATTTTTGTTTTGCGTGAACGAAAAAATAGCGCCGCAGGCGAAAATTATTCAATTTTAAGCGATATTCATAAAAATTTGCATTATTTTTTAAAATACTTGGAGGAGAAATGGCATCCAAATAGCGCCGCAGGCGAAAATTTTTAGGAAAAGTGCTTGTATTTCAAAAATTCCCATTTGGAAATGGATATTGCTTGAAATAAGAACAAAATAAGAACATTTGGCCAAAAATAAGAACAAATCTTACAAATAAGAACATTTTAAATTTTTAAGATTGGGCCCCTAAAAATAAGAACATTTCTTAAAAATAAGGACAGATGAAAACCCTGCTTAAAAAGCCTTAAAAAGTATCGAAACACAAATGTTTTGTTAAGAGGAAGATTGGTCCCGCCACGATTGCTTCCTAGCGCGCACTGGTTGTTTACGACAGAATCACTGCATTTACCCAATAAAAAGCATTTAAAACAAAGTGGTCCCACAGCGATCTTTTTTTAGTCAGCTGGAGTTTGACTTTTGTCAGCCTGAGTTGACTTTAGCCAATATTTGGTTGCATCCAGAAACTACGCAAGAGAGATAATGGGAGATCTGGCTGGTATTTACGGATACAGTATACACAGGCGATAGGCCCGAAATAGCCTATTTTGATTACAACGGGAGGGGTCAAATCACAAAATTGCTGCTGCAAATCTGATACATCTTATTGAGAGCTTGACTCATTCAGTTTGGAATGCTTGGAGAATTGGCGGTGATCAGCATTGGGATTATTTTGGATCATCCTGCAAGTTAAATTTAGATGACTTAAAATGTTAGCTGATTTATTAAAGCCTAATCTAAGCTTCATTCTGAGCTATGCTTATGCTTGAGCTCAGTTATAGCAAATTAGAGACTCTGAGAGAAGCTGTGGAAAGGGCTTTGAATTAATTTTGTTCTGCAGCGAACACTTTTAGTGTTAAGAGATGAGAGGAACAAAATTAACGTGATGCCCCTTCCATAGCTTCCCTCAGGAGCTATATCACCTAACTTCCCGATGCTTAACTTTCGCTCTCGACACCTAATCTTGCAATTTTATTATCAAAATGTGTTAAACATTCAAAACGCGATTTTCCGAGAAATCCGCATAAAATTTTCAGCCGCTGAAAATCGTTTTTTGTCTATGTTTAACGTTTATTTTGTGTAAAAATATCAGACGTTCTCACCCGATATTACGCCAACAAGAATTTTAAGCTTTTTAAAATTCCTGAACCCGTGAGCTCAGATGCCTATAGACAGAAAAGTTTCAGATAGATACTTTCGAATGGGAGATCCTAAGAAAATAGCTTCAGGGCGGTTATCACATTTTTAATGATTCCTAAATTCGAGTGATAGCGACACCTGCCAAGTCGCCTTCACCACGCACCTACACCAAAACCCAGACCATGACAATGTAAACATTTTCAAAACCTGTACCTATAAATCCGTCGTTCGTCTTGCTCCATGAGCTCAAACGTTTTCCTCTCCGCATCCGGCAATTTGTCCCACATCTCTCGCAAAAAGTGGTTGAACTGATATGTGCTCATATGCGCGTACTGATCACTAAGCCGCGCCACATTGGCTTGTCGCCAATGACGGAAGGCGGGGCGAGGACACTTTCGCTGAAACTGGTGAGTAATTCATGACTGTTGATAAAACATCCAGAATCTTACCGGAGTTCCGTCTTCCTTCAAAAAAGGACCTCGCTTAGGTAACTCGCCAGGGGCTTGTGATGTGGGTGCTCCCCGTTTCACAGGCAGTCGCAAGCTCACTTGAGGACGATTGAGTGTACTCGCTGGCAAAAAAGTGCGTTCATTCTTCGCCGAATTCAGGCTTTGGATTTCAGAATTGTCAACCTGAAACATTACATTATTTGTCGGTTGCTGAATTCAAAAGAAATTATCGATAAATGTTGCAATTATTGGACGACTGGACCCCAGTTCCGCCCCTATTCTGCCCGGAGCGGAACTGTCCCCTGCCCAAATATTTTCGGACCAAAATATATATTCGGTGGCTATGGGCTTGGGACAGTTCTGCCCCGGGCGGAATAGGGGAACTGGGTATTTGCCGAAAAGACATGCATGATGAGCATTAAATTTTTTTTCTTTCAAACTTTTTTTATTTCAAACAACCCTCTGTTGGCCGAAGGCCCACGGCTCCTCACACATTATCTGGCGTATCCAGACTGGCATCCTATATAATAAGTCAGCCCTGTGAGTCACGGTCGATATTCTTTAGGTACGTTGCCGCTAGACTACGGGGGTGTGTGATAGCTCATTTTGTAGGCCTCGACGAGCTAACACAGGGGGCCAAAAAACTTTTGGCGCACCCTTCAAAAATTGTCATTTTTGGCCATTTTTGCCAAAAAGTGGCCATTATCTGGATGACTCCGTTGCCGCTCCGCTACCGGGGTGAGTGATAGCTCATTTTGTAGGTATCGACGAGTTAAGACCGGGAGACAAAAAAATTTTGGCGGACCCTTGAAAATAGTGACTTTTTTGGCCATTTTTGCCAAAAAGTGGCCATTTTCTGGATGACACCTTCAGTGTGTTTCCGAAGCTAATTTGTTGCACCGGGGTTTTTTTTGGGGTGCTGAATCCGAATCAGGGGTCAAAAAAACTGTCGGGGTACCCCCCGGGGTACGGAAAAAATTTTTGTGAAATTTTTTTTTCGAAATTTTTTCGGAAACCCCGTTCGAGCGGCCGAAGGCCGCGAGTCTCACTGGCAAAGCCACTGAGGGCATACTTGCGAGGCGCCGCTGATGCCGAGGAAGTCCTGTGGTCGGGCGCGGAGCGCCCGACCTTCTCCCTTGGAATGTGAGGGAACTTAGAACATATACTCCCGAACAACCCTTACTCCCGAACAACCCAATCTGACCGCTGATGGCGGTGCGCGAAGCGCCGCAGATGCACGCTACTCGCGTCCAAGCTTGGGGGGAAGCGGCTCCCCCTAAGCTTGTCCTCTAATAAGTAATAACTCATTCGATAGCAAAGGTTTCCGAAAATTGTCAGACTTGAAATCCAAATTTTGAATTCGGGCCAAAACGAAAAATGTGTGTTTTAAGGGATTTGATAGTATGTTGTTTTTTAGATTGATAGAGAAGAGGATTTAGAATATTACTGCTTTTTAAATAGCTGAAAATGGTACATTTTGTTGAGTTTTACGAAAAACGTCACTTATTGTTGTACCTGTTTCTCCTACAGTTATTTTACCCACCTCACTTTCAGCAGCCGGTGTCATCAAACAGCTATTTACTCCCGACCGGAGTTGCTGAACACTACTCTGACCTAAATATCATTGCAACAGTAATCGAAGTGACAATTGCGCAGTTATTTAAATTTACCCAGAATTCCTGAGGGACTCGCTTGACTGAGTTGATTTCGAGAATCCTGAAAGGTACCGATATAGACAATTTCATCTTCGTCAGGTAACTCGTCTTTCACCTTTGTAAACGCAGTGTTTTCGGAAATGTGAAATTTTTCTGAAAGCTGATATGATCATCTTGACATATATATCCTTCAAATTGTTTACCTGTGACAGTCAACGAGAAACTTCGGGTGCTGGATCGCAAA
Organism: Ditylenchus destructor; assembly: GCA_022814885.1. Lineage (NCBI taxonomy): Eukaryota > Metazoa > Nematoda > Chromadorea > Rhabditida > Anguinidae > Ditylenchus > Ditylenchus destructor. The sequence goes on from JAKKPZ010000319.1 coordinate 52,835, forward strand.
TGTTCTTCGAAAACTTCGAGCAATTCCGCAGTACTACCGCACAAAGTAACTTTTAGTTGATCACTCTGCCCTGAAACTGGTTACCGTGAAAGTTCTAATAACTCGTACTAATAGAAAAAAATTAACGTTTCTTTTAATTATGAAAATGACTAAAAGTACAAAGTCATAAAATTTTATAACTTTTCAAATTTTTTAATCAAAAATGTATCATTTCTTCATGCCAGTACCACCTTTCCCAAAAACATTGAACACGCCCCAGGCTACAAATATTTTGGGAGCTATTTAAGATAATTTTATACAACTCTATAACTTACTCGTGTATTCTACATAGTATTTCTGCCACCAATTCGGTCCGAGTATATTTGACATGGTCACATAGAAAAGAGGCTCGCCATTAGTTGCAATCACGGAAACTGGCAGTCGGAAAAGATGTAGTCTTCCGCAAAAGTGGACTTCGAACAGCAAAGACGGTCCAAATACAAATTCTTCGGACATATTGATTTTTTAGAATTTTTCAGATAACTAAAACTGTAATTATTGGCTTTGTTAATGGTAGATAAGTAACAGATATGGACATAGTTAACGTATTCCTGTAATTGCACCCCCTGAAATTATTCCTCTCTGGTTGATCCCGCTCGATACCTTGGCTATCTTAAGAAAACTAAGTGGATATTCGTGTAGATCTCCTCGAGTTAGGAAGATTTTGCTGAAAAAATTTAGCTTTAAAAAATTTTTGTCTTCAAAAAATTCATAAACTGGATTTGAAAATTCAAAATTATTTTGGGTTGGAAAAATTATTTCCCGGAAGAGAAATTACAAGAATTACAGTATACAGGAGAGTCTATAATATGATCACATCTAAGAGATGTTTTATAAATTTAGCTATTTGGTCAAATGGGATAATTTGCCAATGCCTCTGTTTCTGGAATAGCCAGTACCTGTATAACAAGCGAATAGTACATAATAATAAAATTGTTTGCGAAATTTTGAACCAGACCGGTACTATTTTTTCGGTGCCACCAGACCGAGTGAAACCGAATGGCACCGGTTTCAGCCCGATTTTGTGTGGAGCATTCTTGTTTAACCCGAATTTTTCACAAGCGGGCAAAGAAATAAAACCGAACTAAACGTAAACCAGTTACCACCGCTCTCATCTACGCGAAAGCAGTGTATTTACTATAAACGTTTTTCTCGATCACTAATTTCGTATATACGTTGTACAGGATGTCAAACGGAGTGGTCGGACAGGTGTAGCGCAATTTCGAGAGACAGGTGAAGTGGGGATACCTGTGCCTGCACCACGGCACCCAGTCTTTCCGCCAAAATATTTAAACAGTAAAGCTTAGCACAGGAAATCGAGGCACTCAGGTGGGTTAACGATAAAGAAGTCGCCTCTCCCACGCAATCGGAAATTTTGGAGGCAAACAAGGTGAGTGGTATGATATGGAAGCATGTAAATTCGAACACAGTTACATATATTGGAGCTCGAAGAGGACGATTTTGTTTGACAAAACTCGTGTTTCCGCCAAATTTTTGTCAAACAGAGAAGCAAATAGGGTGCCAAGCTACATACAGGTGAGAGACTACATACATGTGAGTGAAAGGTGGATTTGTTTGCCAAAGTTTGTACACTGAGCTGGGTGATCATGAGGAAGCGGATCGAAATATATACAGAAGTACATATACGTGAGTTAGTCTATCAAAATTGTACACAGACCTGGTGGTCGTAAGGAAGATATCCGAGGTACACTTCCGGAGGATTTTACCACTTCTGGATCTTACCTGTTGACTTCGAGGTTTTGCACAAATTTTAGAAGGGCTCATCGCCGTCACAGATCTGAACGAGTTGTGAAACACCACAAGTACAAATTGTCGATACGTTTCGAACGCTCCTCTCCTTAGTATAAATCCACTGCGTTTTCATGGCCCACAAAATCATGGCATCCAGATGGGTTAAGGATACAACGATCACGAGGAATGATGAGCCAGCCATACATGAGCCTAGGTCAAAACCCCCGGTCAATTTTTTAAAGCCAGTTTTTTGCCACAAATTTCCACTAGGGGTATTTTTTGGCAGATAATTCAAATTTTTGGCCCATCTTACAAGGAATTCGGGCGGTTAAGCCTAAGACTAAGGTCCTTGTTTGGCGTCTTATAAGCGTTGCTCACGTCTAACGTAGAGGTTTTTGGTTGCAACCGCACCCACCAGTGGTAGTGTGAATCAGGGTTTACGAGGAATTTTTTAATATAATAAAATTTCATTTTGGCCCAAAAATAACCAAAAATTTGAATTTGTCGCAATTGTTATCCCGTAAAAATCGGACATGGACATTTGCACCTCGGGCTATAACTTATGATCCATGAGGTCATTTTTATCCAGTTTTCGAAAAACAGTGTATTCTGAGCAGGAAGGAACATCTGGTAAAAAATTTATTTATATATTTACTTAAAAATATGATTTTTCGCAAAAAAGCAAAATATCGTAGTTTTAAGTAAAAAGTGTCATTTTTCACAATAATTTCAATTTTTTTACAGATGTTCCTTCCTGCTCAGAATACATTGTTTTTCGAAAACTGCATAAAAAATGACCTCATGGATCATAAGTTATAGCCCCGAGGTGCAAATGTCACCTACCCTTAAAAATACCCTTTTTTAAAAGAGAAATGGTGATTTCTGACAAAAACGTAACTTTTTCGACCAAAAAAGTGCACTTATTTAAAACCAGTGTGGCAACGACTCCGACTCCGGAGTCGAGGAGTCGACTCCGGAGTCGGAGTCACTCCCAAAAACTAGCCGGAGTCGACTCGGAGTCGACTCCGGCCACGGGAGGGTCGGGAGCAAAAAAAGCATAGGGGGTACCACATGAATTTTTTCTCCGGCGGCGCCATTGGCGGCGCCGGAGAAAATTTTGAAGGTTTTTCCAAATTTTTGGAAATTTTCTTTAATATTACTCCAAATTTTCAAAAATTCGTCCCC